>JARKIC010002478.1:0-60422 GCA_029378375.1 Mycena olivaceomarginata
TTTTGACCCTGGCGTCATCATCAGACTTGCTCTGAACCAACAAGTTGAACAACTCTCACCAACGAAACTTGGCCTTGATCCACACTCGGTGCCTGGGACTGCATCTCTTCTCCACAAACAGACGCTTCAAAAACAGAGATGATCTTCGTCCCAACATAAGTGGAAGACGTGTCAACGTGACACTCTTTTCGACCGTTTTACCGCTTTTTTGACGCTTTACCGTTACCGCTTCATCAGACAGCTTTCTCGGCTCGGGCTCGGGCTTGGACTTGTGCTGGATCGCTAATCTGGTTTCCAAATTGACATTCCTTGTCAAAATACGAAGGTACACAGGCTGAGATCGACAGGTTCTGGTCGCGGTGTCTGCGTCGCGAGGAGGCTGCTACTATACATCTAGTGTGAGCACGATTGCTCCGCTTTACAGTCCCAAATCCGCAAGCTCCTGGAGGTCCCCACGATATCCTTCGTCTCGTAAACCTCCCACTGTTTGGTGGCGAGAGAATCGGTCAAGTCTTCGTCGTTGCCCTGGTCGCCCCGATTTTTTTCCGGCCATCTTTCAATCCGCCGGCAAGGCGAACGCCCTGCTTGCTCCGACTGGAAGAAGTTCTTGTCCCAGATCTGCTTGACGCGGCGCAGCTCCTCGCGGTTGTCGCCCCGGTACGCCCGCTCGCAGACCTTAGCCGGCAGCGCGCCATCAGGGAAGTTGATGAACGCTGCCTCGCCCTGGAGCGACAGCGGCCGCAGCTCCCGCTTGGCCTCGCCCAGGAATGCCCGCATGTCCCGCTCCATCCACTTGTCCTCCCACTCGAGGGTCAGGTACATGTGGTACGTCGCCTCGCGCCAGAAGAAGGCCGAGTCGACGGGGTTTGGGGGTTGCTCATCTTACCACCAGAATGAAGGTGGCCAAGAACTCGACGCGCTCGCCGGGGAACGCCTTGCGGAACGCGGCCACCTTGTCGCCGATCAGGGCTGTGACCCGCTCGATGGTGGGACGGGTCGTTCCGGAAGACGAAGGAGCTGGTAGATGCTGTAGCTCTTGTTGGTCGGGAACGCTTTTGACCGTTTCTTCGGATCACTACGCGACGAGCGTCCTCGTGCAGGAACCGCGTCAAATTCTCGGGCAGCGAGCGCCGCTTGAGCTGCTTGGCCAGCTCCGGGTGCTTAATGTACTGGTCGATGGTGGCGTCAAAGTCGTCCTTTGCCGCCGTCAAAGTACGTGAGGAACCGCACGCCGTTGCCCCGAGCTCACCCGGAGGTCGCAGGTCCATGTGCTGTCAACCGTGATGCGCTCGGGCCAGTCGGTGGTGTAGAATATGTTCATCATTGACATGAAGTTCTCCTAGTCGAACAGATCGGGCTCATTCTTACTGGCGAACCACTGGTAGCGCCCGGCCACCACGATGCCAGCCCGGCGCTCGCAGCTGCTTGACCGCCAGCTTCATCTCCACCACAACGCCAAAGTTGCCACCCCCCGGCGCCGCGCAGCGCACAGAACAGGCGGCCCTCATTGGAACTGCGACTGTCGGTGTCCTTAACCGTGAGCAGCTTGCCGTCCGCCGTCACGATCGTGATCTCTTGGACGGTGTCGCTGCCCATGCCGATGCTGGGCGAGAACGGCCCGAGCCCGCCGCCTAAGAGAAACCCGCCCATCCCCACGAAGGGCAGCGGCCGCCATTGATCACGAAGCCATTGTTGTCGTCCGTTGATGAGCGTCTTGTAGACATGACTTGGGATTGGGGCCTCTTCGAGGCGGGTGCTGAACCTTTAGGTAGGGGGGTAAACACTAAGTCAACATTCTCACAAAATACACTATACCAGCTTTTAGCTGGAGGTTCAACAAATTATTTCTTGATTGAAGAACTTGAAACCATTACATTGGGATAAGGCACAATGTGGAAATACTACCATCCTCTAATGCAAAGAACATGTTATCTGTACAAGTGGATAAGCAATTGAGAAGTATGCGGGTTCAGTGCCCGAAAATTGGCAGAACTGCCAATGGAACTTCAGATCCACAAAAGATGGGGGCTTCCACACTGGGGCATGATCCCTGCTTTACGACCGTTTAATCTGCTGCACCGATCTGTTTTCTAGAGTTCAAGCCATTGGCCTGGACTAATGAAAGTCGCAAACAAATGGAGCATTTTCTTTTGCAAGCAGCCGTTGTATCCGAATTGATAAGGCAAAAGCTGTCCGTCTAAGTGAGAATTATGCAAAAAGTCTTTTTAAGTTGTCCTGTCCCCTTTCTAGGCATAAGCATGACGACACAAAGATTGAGTCAAATAATAGTAACCACTGAGGGAAACCGGAATGAGCAGGTAAACCATTCAATGGATGCTAATGGTCCTGTTTTGCCAGAAAAATTGGGGGAGAGACTTGAAAAATGCCGTTGACTTGTGCAACCCGGAGACCGGAATTGAATTTTTGTTTTAACCCACTGTCAGAACCGCTACAAGTTCAGGTCACAAAGTTGAACTAGTAACCCAGTTACCGGTCCAAGGCAGACACCAGGTCAGAAGCCAGAGAAGCAGTCACAGAAAAATTGTTTCAAGAACATAGACACATGTCGCCAACATCACATGAAGCATCAGGAGCCCAGAGGCTTAGGGTTGTGTACGGAGCTCAGAATCAATTACCCATTCCAGAGAAACATGGTGGGTTCAAGTTGTGCGGCATGGCCGTTGAACCCAGTGGATACAGCACATCACAGTAGCCAGAGGACATGGAGGAGGGAGCAATACAGCATGTGAGGTATTGTTCGACCACAAGTTCAAGTTCAATTTTACCCGAGAATGCCGAGGACTATTATTTCGATTTATGGTGCACATCACAAATCTTCCAGTGGTGTGACCTGTGACTGAACTGGTGGTTGAACTGGTACAGTACAATGCACAGGTATGTTGCTGCCTCTGTAGGACTAGAAGCAGAGACGAAAGCAAGGAGTGTGGGCTCGAAGTATCTACTCGGGCTCGAAGATGATCGATCGGTAAGCTTGATTGACTAATCGACAGATACTCCGAACATAAAGCAGAAATGACTAATCACAGAAAATCGAACTTGGAGAATCTCTTTGGTTCCAGGGGATGAAATGGGCTTGCACCAGGGATTCAAGTGGGTAAGAAGTTGAAAAACATATCCTGGCATTTTGATTTATTTCTACGTCTTACCCCACTTTCTTTCGATTTATTTTCGCGATGACCAATGTTGCCTGACTAAATCTGTTTGTACATGTAGCAAAAAATGGCACGAAACCCAAGTGCCCTTTCCCGTAAGTAGCCGAACCTAAAGGTCCAGCAATGACCCCACTGGCAGCCCGCGCCGAAGGTTATCGTCTTAGCAGCCATGTCGAGTTTGGTCTTGTTCTTTCGGCGCAGGTCGAGTGATTCGCCCTCAAACGCTGTCGAGTGGCCCGCATACGAGTGGCCACCGCATTTGATCGTGAGCACGAGCTTCTGCGCCCGAGCCTGCCGGATGATGGCCTGGACGTGCGCGGGCGTCTCAGGCTGCAGCACAAATTCCGGCCGCGCGAAGCGGTGGAGTAGGTTGGGCGTCGCGACGGAACGCTCGTACTCCTCGTTGCCGCGCTCGAACACTGGGATCCTGTCCGTTTTGAACGTCCGGATGGCTCTGCTCATGGTATCAAGAAGAGGACGGAGAGGATTTCATCTCAAGAAAAACCTTTACTTGCCTTCGTGGAAGGTGTGTGGCAGGTTGCATGAAGCAGACCAACCATGAGGCTCGGCCGAGGCTCGACGCCATCCTGTAAATACCGTCTCATGGGTGGTCATCTGCCATACCTGCATGCAGCCCATCAACCCGTCCGTAATGCGCCAACAGGGGTATGAATTACGCGCCGTGTTTTTGTTACGGACGTTAAGACCCACTGGAACGGAGAAAAGTCAAACGGGACTGGTCTCCTGTGTACCGTCCGTTTAAGGCTAATTTTGTGTGAGTAGCCAAGACTCAAGAGTAGAAATTTATACTCTTAATATGGTAATTATTCATCTTCGTCCCCGACCAGGCCAATAATCGTCTTGCAGGCTAACCGAAGTTTAAGAGTACTTGCGTGGTGAAGTCCGATCGTGTCACGGCCACCTGAGAAGACTCGCTCGACGGCAACGGCAGAACCTACACAAATGAATTGGTCATTTGGCAATCATCGATGCAGTTATCAACCAGAAAAAAAAATACTAGGTAAGTATGCAGAAAACATTACGTACGAGGCGGTACAACTGGGGGAATTGCTGGCGGCGTCTATACCACTGCCCAGGGACACTGATGAGTGAACTGAGTTTACATATGCGAGCTTGCGAGCGGCTGGGCTCAGGAGTCAGTGGAGATAAGGTAGATTAGATTTCGGGATGTGCCGCGCATCATTGCTTGGTAATACATACCTTCCCAACGCGTCTTTTTCTTCCTCGAGCACTGCTCTCGAATCCTGATTTCTGAGCCCGTTCCGGCTGACCCCCTTTTTTCGTAACGGTTAGTTCATTTATTTTCATGTCCACCCTCCCTGCAGGTAGGAGACCGATGAGACCAGGTATTCAGACGACTGTCGCGCGTCTGGGGCGAGGTTGTAGTGCGACCTTTGCACTTCTAGTCCGATTGTTGACAGAGACTCCCTTTGGGATGTCATGAGGGTTTGGTCCCAGGCTAAGTCCGATATGCCATGAGGCATTCATGAAGTACTTGGGGGCGCAAGGTTATAATGAGGTGTTCCTAAGTTTGACGCAGCTTCGCATTCCTCTGTTCACGCGCACCATGGGCATTCACGAAGATGCGCGGCAGGGAAGGCTCGTCGGGGACACACTCACCCGTTACCTCCTGAACAACCCCAACATTCTCGACGAACAGGATCCCGCCACAGGTCGCGCGCCTCTGGCCATCGCCGCAGTAGCTGGCTTCGCAGACGAGGTCGAGCAGCTGCTCCAGAAGGGCGCCAAAGCGGACGCGCTCTCTCGGAACGGCGAGACCGCACTCCTGCTCACCACCCAAGAGACCTCCAGGAATCGGCCCAGGATTGTCCAGCTCCTCCTCAGCAAGACGCCCGCCGGCTCCGTCGACGCCACCACCGCAGCTGACGGCAGCAACACACCGCTGATGCACGCCGTACTCCGCAGGGACGTCGAGTCCATCAGACTGCTCGTCAAGGCTGGGGCTAGTTTGACGGCCACCAATGACAGTGGCCTGACCGCGGAGCAGATGGCCGCTGCGGTCGTCAGACAAAGCTGTTGTACGCGCACTTAACCCGGAGAAGGAGCCGTCGATATTCGAAAAGCTGGCCAGCGTGGTCGGTTCTGTCCTGCTCTACACCGTCGCTTGGGTCAACAAGACGGCCAAGGGCGTCGTGCGCCGGTTGTTTCGGCTGAATCCAAAGCTGGACGAGAAAATCGACGAGGTAAGTCGAATGGTGGATGTGCACGCTGCCTCGTGCCTCCTGCCTTCTCTCAGTCCAGTCGTCTTCATTAGGTTTTTCTGATTGAGCCATGCAGGCCGTCAACACTGGCGAGACGCCGAACAAGGTGGAGTTCGTCGAAAACGTCGACAACTTCGTCAAGGAGAACCCGACACTGGAGCGCTTCTTCAAGAGCAACCCCAACTACATACAGGAGCTCGCAAAGAAAGCCACTGAGCTAAAGGATGACCCGAGCACGCCGCTCGGACAGCCAGATCTGCTGCCCAAGACAATCAAGGTAACCTTGCACCAGCAAGTCATCTACTGCGGTATGTCTCTCAACCCGTGCTTGATTCAGTTCTGACTCGTGATACTCTATAGACGACAGTTCCTCGATGAAGCGCGAAGGCCGTTGGGCTGCCCAGGTTCGGCTGGTCCAGAAAATCGCGCAGATTACTACGCGCATCCTCCCCGAGGGCGACGGCGTCGCGCTGCGGTTCATCAACCAGAACGTGGACAACTCGGAGAAACTTAGTCTCCAGGAGATTGGGACCATTATGGACAACATGTCCTGGCAGCGCAATGGCAACACCGCGATTGGCACCTACCTGAGGTCCAAGATCCTCGAGCCGCTGGTCTACAGCAAGTTGCAGCCACCGACTCTCACGAGGCCGCTCCTCATCTCTGTCATCACTGACGGCATGCCGTCCCAGGAGAAGGACGAGGCGTTCGTTGAAGCCATCAAGGAATGCGGCGACAAGCTGAAACAGGTCGGGTACCCTCGTGAGAGTGAGTACATCCATCCTTCCATTTCTTCTTTGATATCTATGTGCTATCGGCTCACGCACGCGTGATCTCGTAGGTGTTAAGTTCATGATTGGTCAGATCGGGACGGGAAAGACAGCGGCCGCGTTCCTCGAAGGCGTGGGGAAGAACAAGGACATCGCCGACATGGTTTTCGTGACTTCAGGTAAACCCAAACCCGCTCTTGCAGCTCTGCGCGGCCAGACATGTCGATACCTCCTTACTTACTAAACTGATTACAGACCAGCTGGACGAGAGGGTGTCTGCATTCAAGGCAAACGAGGGCGATTTAGACCGCTGGGTGAGCTGGACTCCAGCTTGCGATTCTCCTGCTAATCCGCCCCTCTTAGCTGATAGAAACGTTGTACTCGCCTATCAAAAACTGAGAGGCAAGTCACCCAAGTCGGATCCTGTCCGAGCACTTTCTAGTTTACAAGGGTCTCATGAAATGTATCGTATTTTATCCTCGCTCGTGTAATCCATGTCCTACTTCAAACTGACCATTTCCTTGCCAATTGAAGAGAATCATCATATCGGGACGGTAGCGGTTGTTTGGACTCTGCTGATGTCATCATCGGCGTAAACAGACTTGCTCTTAACCAATCGCTTCACAATCCAACCAAACCTTACGGGCTGCATTTGGTCTTCCAATCAGACACTTAAAACAGAGATGATCTCGTATCTGGATGTAAGGCTGTATGATACTCGGAGGTAAACCGTGTCAACGTGGAAGCCTCTTTTTGACTGCTTTACCGTCGACGCTTTACCGCTTCATCAGTCAGCTTTCTCGGCTCGCGCTCGGGCTTGGACTTATGCTGGATTGTTAATCTCCAAGAGTGCGCGCTCGGAGCGTCCCGCGCTGCGAACCTCTCTTCAAATAATCCAAGGTTTCAGCTCCTCTGGTTTATAATCCCTCCGAATTTCGAAACCACCAGCATGGCCAACATACTCTCCTCTCGTCTCTCGCAAGCCGGCTCTCGCCTGACGTCCGGATCCTGCAGGACGCGCAGTCGCCCGACTGCACAGCCTCCTTGGCGCGCGGGTCGAATTACGGCGTGAAGATGCCCTTTGCTATCGTCCAGCCCGCGAGCGAAGACGACATCCGCGTCGTGCATATAGTGCGGGAATCTGCGAAGGCCTCCGTCCCGTTCGTCTCTGCCTCAGGCGGCCACAGCCCCTGGTCGACGATCGGCGAGGATGGCATTCGTCAACCTGCGCCGGTTCAAGGGGATGGAGGTTGATGTGGGGAATGGCGTGGCTACTGTCAAGGGTGGCACGCTGATGCAGGAGCAGGGCGCGCTGCATCCGCATAAGCGGTTTTCTGGTCGGTTTTTTTTTCAGCCACGCAAGAAGAGACGTTCGATGTGAAGTTAGCGGTCGGAAGCGGGAGCGCTGTCGGCGTCGTCCCGTACTACTTCGGCGGCGGAATCAGCATCCACACGCCCCTCCTCGGTTTCGGCGCGGAGAACATCGTGTCCGCGCGGCTCGTCACCGCCGCGGGCGAGCTGGTCGAGGCCACCGAAACGAGCCACCCCGAGCTCTTGTGGGGCCTGTGCGGCGCGGGGCAGTCCCTCGGCCTCGTCACGGCGCTGTCGATCCGGACGCACCCTACGCGCTCACGGGGGGCAGCGCATGTGCGGCACGTACGTCTTCCTCCCGCACCAGACCGACGCCGTCTGCGCCGCGGAGCACGACACACGCCTCGGCGGGGCACTTCATGATCGCGCAGGCTCCGAGCCCGGTTTGAAGCAGCAGGTGGTGCTGCTCGTCGCGCCGCAGGCCTCTGCACGCCCGACGAGGATTCCGGCCCCTGCGCCCGGGCCCGTGCAGCACGCGCTGCGCCCTCCCGTCGACGTTTGAGACGCACAGCGCCCACCTAAACGCGATCTGCGCGAAGCGCTTCACGCAGAACGGGCTCGCGGGGTAGATGAGCACCCCGACCCCGAACTTCAAGATGCTTCTTAAGCTGCACGCGGAGCTGGTTGCCGGGTGCCCGCTCGGGGTATACGATCGCGTGGCACGCCGACCAAGGCGCCGCGGGCGTCTACGTCTACGTCTACCAAGACGGCTTCGGGGAGTCGACGACTATTGGCTGTGAGCTGCCTTGCTATAATTCCTTTCCGGCTTTGCGGTGCTTATGGGTCCTAATAAGGGCAGCAACGTCCTGAGCTGGTACTCGGACGCCGTGCACCATGACTTGGTACGTACGAGATGGATCGGAAGGCGCGGGCGGGCACCGTAGAGGATGCGTTTGTCCGAATCGTACACCAACACGAGCCGTGGAACACCGGTACAAGGGCGTGGACAGGATGGCGCGGCCCGGCAGTGGGACCCGCAGGAGCAGCCTGTGCAGGACCAGCCTAGAAGGGAGGGGAGAGCGAGTGAGCGAGAAGTAGTTTATGGAGAGAAGAGAGAGGCAAGTAGAGAAAAGAGGGAGGGAGAGAGGCGGGAGGGGCGAGGGGGAGAGAGGGAGTGGGGACGGAGAGAAAGTCGAGGTGGGGAGGAAGGGGGATCAGACGGGCTGGGAGGGAGGCGGAGGCGGAGGCGGAGTGGGTGGGTGGATGGGACAGGAAGAAGGCAGCAGGGAGCGGGGAGGGAGATGGAGCGGGACGAGATGGGGAGCTGGGGGGCGGGAGGGTACGAGGAGTGGATGGAAGGAATGAGGGGACAGGAAGCGGGGTAGAGGGAAGGAGAGATGCAGGGAAGGAGGACCGGGACCGGGGTAAGGACGAGAGCCCGGGACGGGGTTTGCACGCCTAGTGCTGGCCAAAATATGATATGAATACGAAAATTCCGTATCATATCCATATCCGTATCATATCATCATGGAGGCCCCATATCGTATTCTTAGCATATCGTATCATATTGAGACCGTTGAATACGAATATGATATGAATATATTCAAATATATTCTACTTCTCATTAATTTTGATAAAATCCGTATAGTTCACCCCCTCTGCAAGCCCCGATTTCAGCCATTCTTTGGTAACAATATCCACGGACGCCGTTTCCGCGGTCATGGAAGACCGAGCATCCGACAGAGTGTGCTTCAAGCTGGAAAAGAGGCGCTCGACAGAGATGCTAACACCGGGAATGGCGAGAATATCCCGCGCGACACGCGCCATGTATTTCAACGTGCCTGAATTCTCCTGCCAGGAAGATTCAACACCGTATTCTGGGAAGAGAGGGAAAAAAACTGACCTTCCACCACTTTAGAGGATCATCGAAGTCCAGCGCAACGGGGGAGATGTTCCCGCAATACAAATCAACTTCGTCCCTCCCATCAACAGCCGCCGTGACTGTTGGTAAAGCCGGCGTGGCTTTCAGGGCCATAGCCATCGCAAAGATCGTGTTTTGCGCGGCGACGTAGGACCCCTGACAATCCCTTTGGAGGCTAGGGCCCGAAATTCCGGAAATCCTCGATTTTTGTCCGGACACTTTTTATTTTCCCACGCTTTCTGAGACTGCGAAAATCGCGTTTTCTCGCCTGGGGTCACTTTTGGGATTTTGGATCTAAAGATTTCCTCAATTTTTGTCCGGACGGCGGGCCCTAGGGTCCAAAAGGATTGTCAGGGGTCCTGGCGACGTTACTAGATTTGGGACCAGCACCCGTGTCGAAGTCCGACTCGACATTGGTGGGAGAGCTGTCTTGATCAGCTTGGGCGTATTTCTTCACAATATCGAGAAGCAGCTGGCGTGCGCGAACAGCAATACTGGGGTCCCATTGCTCACCCTTGAAAAAAACGATGCGCACTGCGGGATGCAGGACTTGGTTTTCCATTAGGCCCAGTTATCCGATAACAAAAAAAATCGTACCAGCTCCGAGTAGAACATAGTCGCCGAACAATGCATTGGAAATATACTTGGTAGCGACCGCCGCACCCGCAAGTAGTGCCGCACTCAAAGTTGGTTCGTCCTCTTTGTGCTTCGTAGCTAGGGCGGTAAGAGTTACCTCCATCAGCTTGTATAATGGTAACACTTTAGTAATTGTCGGAACACTCTTCTTGGAGAACTCAAGCGTGCACAGTTTGAGTACTTAACAAATATTAAGCATGTTCTGTGTCAGGAAAAAATATTTGCGCACCTCGAGAGCCTTGACAAGCTTGTCAACGAACTCCCAATCCCCAGACGACATCTCCCACTTTTTCTTTCGGGCCTGCGCCACCCTCTTTGCCTTTCCAATAAGGCCGTTTGGCAGCTCGCTCACGAATGCATCGAGTGCCTGTACCACATAGGAGCTCATGAAGTGAAAAGGAAAAAATTGCAAACCGGTTGTAACATCTGTGCTCGCTCGAGCTCCGCGAGGGTTGTGTTCCAACGAACCTTCATACTGCGAATAAACACAAGGTGGCGGTACTTTTTATTGACTTTGCGACGAATAAGCCGCCGCGCCGTTTTCCGCCGGATCTCCGAGCGTAGAATATGAACGGCGACACAATGAATCTGCAACTGGAATTAAATCGAGGGAACATGACGATACCAACACAACATACCTTGTCGACCGGAGTGAAGACCTTTGGCGCCTTGGCTTTCTTCTTCTTGGCTCCTTTAACCGCTTTTGGCACCTCCGACGCATCCTCCCATTCGTCATCACCCTCATCCACCTCCTCGTATTCCGAATCAGAGGAGTCCTCGCTCGTACTCCCCTCTGACTCCGCCTCCTCTGCATCGGACCCCACATCTGAATCCTCACCCACGTTCTCGCTAGTCTCATTCTTGGCCTCAGCAGCCATCAGCTCCATTTCCCGCACGACAACCGGATCCACCGTAGAATCATACACAAGTGGATACTTACGAGTCTCGTTGTACAGATCAAGGTCTTCAACCTTCGGCGACATCCCGAGAGTACCCGTGATTTTCCTAAAGCATCGTTGATGAACGAAAACCGCGAAAGAAAGAAAGAAAAATCCATACTGAGCAACAAGATTTGTACCGTGGCCACCGCACCCAATTTGGATGTTTCTTGCGCTCGCGGCGTTAGGGTTGAGCTTTGCACATTTCCTCGCAATAGTCCGATTGAGCGGCCCATTGCTGGATGCGTGATCGGCAGCACTCGCCACTGGAAGTAAGATAGTTTCATATATTCAAATGCGACGAAGAGAACATGCTCACGCATAGAGCCGGCGAGTTCATCTTTTTTCAGGCGACGGAAAACCAACTTGCCGACGGACTTCCCAGAATGATCACCATCGAGCGGGATTAAATCAAGTACGTATTCTCGAAGCACCCAGTCTTTGTCGATGTATGAGATGACCACGCCGCAGAAGGCATGGACCATTTGTTTTGTGGTCACAATGTCGGTTGCGATACTGAATTTGGAGTCATTGGCCTGCGAACAAAGCCAGATGTTAGCTGGTTGTCGAGACGCCCGAAATCCGGATGAAAATAAAAGGAACCTTGAGAAGCTCTCGAAGTTTTGATTTGAGGGCGCCATGCAACGCATCTATGTCACATCGCACCGTCTGATGGGGAACTCTGGCCTTGACTCCCCGCGGCACTAGATAGGTAAACAGCCTCAACGTCCCCCCCTTCTCAGCAATGCTGAATGCGAGATCATCCTCGACGATGGCCTCGACGAGATCCTTACGATAGCTACTGTTGGTAACAACTTTAGCTGGGTTCTCGACGCCGCGCCGAACAAAATCGCTCATCATTTCCTGTTCCGCCTCGTATGGAGAAGGTTCCGAGCTCGTGGGAAGGGGAGGTAATTTCTGACGCTCGCGCTCGCGCGCGAGTTGATAATGATCCCACGACTGGGCGGGAGGGCGGCGGTCGCAGTCTTCCGCATGCTTAATAAAATTGCTGGTAGCCTTGATTTTCTCCGTTTCCTGAGCCCATTCGTTAATAGAATCCGTACGGGCGGAGCAACGGTATTTTCTGTACAAAAAATTCAGCCAGTCAAGTTCAAAATTTGGAACAGAACAACGTACGTGCAATAACGACACCAAAATTTCCACACCGGGGCGTTCCCGTTCATGGCCTTTTTCGGGGCGCGGTACTGCGATAACGCCCAGATCAGCTTGACACTGGCGCGCCGTTCAGTCGTCTCTTCTTCCGAGCTTTCGGAGCTGCTGTCGGAGCCCTCCGACGACTAAATGACAAGTTAGATTACACAGTACAAACAACAGAATCTTACCTTGGCTTCGGCTTTCTTTGAGGTCTTGGTGGCCGTGGTGGTTGATTTAGCCTTCGGGTTAGGCTTCGGCTGCTGGTTCTGAACGTCCTAAACATCAAATCTTGAGCCGTCAAATAATCACACTCTAAATTGAAGTGTACATCACCGGCCTCAGCGACGGTCTTTTTGCTTTCTTCTTTGGGCCGTTCTTTGCCGTAGTCTTCTTACGCTTCTTGCTTTGAGCCTTTGGAAGATAGCCACAGAAAATATTCACGACAGATCTGAAATAATTCCAAAATTATCACGTACTTCCATCGCATCCGCGCCGTCGTTCCCTCCCTCCTCCCCAGAATCGGAATCTACTACACACATGGTATCAGAGAAAAGTGAATGCGTGCTCGGAAACACACCGTTGATGACATTCGGACCAATGGCGCCAACGCTGCCAAGATGAAATCGTTATCATATTTGCTGCAAAGGTGGTTCTGGTACTCACGACTCAGTGATTAAATTGAGCAGGGTCTGGACCCGTAGCTGAATCAGATCTCTCTCATCCGGCTTTGCCACAGTCACGTAATGCCGGGCCCAGGCATGAGCCAGGATCAAGCCGTGTTTCCCGCGGCTGTGGGACACGAGCTTCTGAAGTTTGTCGTCGGGATCGCCAGGCTGCTTCTGGAACACATGCTCCCATTGATGATTGAATACAAAGTAAGCACCATCTTTGTGAGAGGGAAACACGGGTCGAGGATTGTCACCCTTAGTTTGGCCAGGGGTAAGATATTTTCCAAGAGGATCATTGCGGCGCCCAGATTGAGCAGAGGCAGGAAGATTCTGGATGGCGGTGAGCAAAGTTTCCAAATCTTTGTCGATTGACGTTGAGGCGGCCATTGATACGCCCACGGGTGATGGAGAGATTCTGTTTTCTGTCGCCTGTCTTTTATTGATGTGCTTTGATCTCCGCAGCTATGCAGCAGCCTGATCCGTTTGTCCTAAGCGAAGTTGCCGCCAAAGTTGCCGTTGGGGTCGTCTGTGATCACTGATGGCCGAACCTGGACTACTGTATTCAAATATATTTGAATACGCTAACCACCATATTGTATTATATCCATATCATATCATATTCATATTCATCCATATTCATATTCAGTGGGATGGTCCAAGGCCATATCATATCCATCCATATTTGAATATATTCAAAATTAATTTTTGCGTATCGTATTTTTGGCCAGCACTATGCACGCCGCGGCAGTGCTAACGCCGTGCCGTTGAAGAAGAGGAGAAGTCCCGGTGCGTAGGTTCTTGATACGGGTCGGTGATCCGGGTAGCGCTAGAGCGAACAATTGGGATTGGATATAGGAAAGGGTCCCGGGCCGTAGAGTGCGAAAACGGCGAGAAAAGAGAGTAAGATTGTGCGAAATTATCGAAAATAGAATGTGGTGTCGTAAGGCGTGGTTCGGGGGGTTATGGGTGGCTAGACTGCCCACTGGCGACGTTACGGGGGTAAGGGGCGAGGAGCTCCGACGCTACCTCTGGGCGTTTGCCCTGCACTGGCCGCGGAAATGGTGGTATGAAGGTAAGATTGCGTGATCTGGCAATATTTACGTTACAAACAAATGTGGTAATGTAAATTACGGCTATATCAAAGTAGAATCGAAACCAGCGTGTGGATGGATTTCCACACGCCGGCCATCCGACCCCTCCACACCGTGCGGTACGGTGTGGATGGATGGGGCAAGATAAGAAAATAAAAGCAGGACGAGAGCGCGAGGGGAGGGAGGAGTGGAAGAAGGACGTCAGGGAGGGGCGACCCGGGTGCGTGTGCGAGTACAGTAAAGTAGAATTGAGCAAGCCGACTCACTACCAGTCGGCGCAAAGTCGGCGAAATGTGACCCCCTACCGTATGTTGGTGTTTGGTCCGGAAGTTTGATGCATCAATACGATCACGTGCATCATCGCGCAACACGCTTCAACACTCATTTACGGTCGCTCAGGTAGAAATTAAATACATAGAGTACAAAACTAAATTACTCCAGTCTGTTTATGAACATGTGAGTCAGACCCGCTGGTTGATTGAGTTCCGGAATGCTCCCGTGGCCGTTTTGGCCAACTACTGTAGTATTTCGACCAAGTGCACGGGGTTGTCACCATCACATAAAGTGTTCACTGGCTAAAGTGTTCATTTCTCGGCAATCATGGGAAAGTTCCCATATTTAGTAGTCCGGTGAATGCCGGACTAGAAATTTTCGCGTTTTTAGGCCTATTTGGGCCCCAAAATCCTGCCGTCACTATCACCTATACCAAAAGTGTTCAGTTCACAACCCTCCGTCACCCGTCACCTGAACACTTGGTCAAAAAGTACATTATCGCCGTCTGCTGAGCCTCCTACAAAAGCATTAATTGCATCGCTGCCTGGGATGTCATATTTATCCCTATAGTCGTCCACCTCATTCTCAGAGATGCCCATGCACTCCAGTTCTTTTTCCTGATGAATGCGGTAACCAAAAACTCTGGTGGAATATCCGGGAACTTGTTTGCTGATTTTTTCCCCGGCAGATGTTGACTAAAAAGATGAAACAGGGCATTGTATTTCCAGATTGTCTGACGCGATTGTCATGAATCACCCGGGTTCTACTTTTTCGCGCAACACGTCCGTATGGATACAGACACGTCTTAGCGACACGGGACCCTCATGACGCCACCACGTGACCTTCTCACGGTTGAAACCCAGCCTCGGATTCTAAAGCCGCAGACTCGGGGAGTCTACACCACGGGATACAGAAGACGTTAGGGACTAGGAACCCATACAGACAGATCCTAATCCCCGGGCGCACCACAGATGACAGGGAAGCGTACACGAAGTACAGGAGTGGTTGCAAACCCAATCGGGGTTTGAACCACTGGATACAATGACACTTAGGACTAGGAAACCCGAACATCGGGTCTCCTAGGTCCACCGACGCCACAGAAACCAACACAGAGGAGTCCAGGAGTATCAGCATTAACACTCCTTAATGCTACGGTACAGGAACTGATCACGATTGACTGCGATCACTTTAATTTATTAGAAGCCTATATAAGCACGGTAGAATCTCCATATACAGTAGATTCTACCTCGTCTAATCTCAGGCTTCTACCTTGGCTTGACATAGGCATTGTCCTCCACCCTGTCCCGCTTCCTTCACATCGTATTACGGGTTGTATCCACGCCCCGGGTTGTATACCTGAGTGGATTTGCTGACTGAGTGAGAGCAATGTCCTCTCCACAGAGATCACATTCCATGTGGTGAACATTGGTCTCTGAGTTGATGGTAGTCCTAAGTGTAACACCCTCTATCTCAAGAGCAACAGACTGAGATATTGGATGGGGTCTGGGGGGCATAGGGAGATAGAGAAGAAGGGAAAAACAGCCTGTAATAGATTAAGCTGAAGAACAACTTATATAGAGACCATGCCATGGCATATCAACTTATTATCACTGTCAGTCCATTACAGCCCTCAGATCGTGGTTCAAAATAACTATCTGGGTCAAATTATCACTGTTCTATCAGTCTAGTACAGCCTATTAACATCCAACAAACCTATCTGGGTGTCATGTGTGTTAATAATACAAGAATATCGACACACAGATGAGATATGAACATTAAATGAACTTGGAAACACCTTGCGCGATGATGCACGTGATCATATTAATGCATCAAACTTCTAGACCAAACACCAACATACGGTAGGGGGTCACATTCAGTGTTGTCCTAAGACATAAGGCCTTAGCTTGAACCTAAGGCCTTAGGCCTTAAATAAGGGCTTAGGTTAAGCCTAGGTTGAGGCCTGGTTTTCATCTAAGGCCTTAGGCATCATGTGTGCCAATGGTTTTTATTCGGTTAAATTAATTTTGATGCTGAATTAGTGCATCAGGAAAGACCTCCATTGGGAATAAGGCCAGATTGTCCCCAAAGAAGGTCCAATCCGGCCAAATTTGTTCAGTTAGGACCATGTGCTTTTTTGGACCTTCAAAATAAATTAGCCACAAAAAACACAAATTTACCTCCACTTGGCCGGGTTTGGCAGGGGATTATCTTCAATATTCCTTCTCCTTTGCTCGAGAATCCAGCGAAAAGAGCTTGAAAGACATTCAATTGATCACATCTATCTAATTGACATGAATGCATACTACATATGGAAAGGACAACGGTCGAATTAATGTTGCTCCCAAACACATGATCTCAGAAAAAGATAGAGCTGGAGAAAATTGTATGAGCAAGGAAAGATCATTCAGCCATGAAAAGATTCACCAGGTTGAAAAGCGCGGATCCGGCGGGGTGGTTGTAGGACACAGAACTTGGTGCACCAAATCTATACAGATGTAAACACTGGCACACCTCAATGGTCCTATTAATGAATTGAGCACTGGTTGTGCAGGAAAACAGACAGACATACCTAAATACCGGGTGCGCTACCAACAGCGCGAAGGAGGGCACACCACACAACATTGAGGCAGAATGTTATATCCGTGTCGGAAAAGGCCGGAAGGACAGAAGGCCGGAAGAATGGAAAGGGCCGGAAGTGATACCACATAGAGGATCGGGTACACCAACTAACTTGGCTCGGAGACGAAGGAGACGGAAGTCAGACCACGGAGCTATGCGGAGGCAAAGCACGTTAATTTTCAACTAAAGATACAGTAGAACATAATACGTATTTATACTAAATACGGAGATAAGTCTAATGCGGAAAGAAGTATGTAAAAGACAATAAGAACAATAAGAACAATAAGAGGGAAGCAAAGTTGCATAAGTCATATGTTTGATTTGGGGAACACTCAGAAGACCTTCATTGCGAAAGCCCCAAAGGTTTGTGCGTCAACGGAACTAGCTGGACGCAACGGAAAGTTGGTTTGGCCGTAACAGCCGTAAAGAAGGCCGTAGCCGGAAAGGCCGTAAACGACCGGAAAGTGCATGGTCGTAACACAGAAGACCAGGGTTGTTGCTTCGGAAAGTGAGTCAACATATGAACAAAAGGTCAAATGAAATGCTCACCGCTAGCTGTGTGTCAAGCGCACTCCGTGTGTCAGGGGAACCCCCACTCTTCCGGCCTTTCCGGCTTCCGCTCCGGTTCCAGCTTCCGTTCCAGCTATTCCTCCGGCTAATGCCTCCGGCTTTCCGCCCATCCGTTCTCGTTGGCACGTGCTATGCGACCAGGCCCGTGATCATTGTAGATACCTCCGGACACGTGCTACTGGGTAGTTACTGATTCGTATATAAGGTTTCGCCTAGCGTGGGAATCCTCATCCTTTCTTCTCTTCGGATTCCCCCACTAGGTGTGTAGTATTCCCGCTCCTGTATTTAGTACCCATATTTATACTTTGGATTCCCCCGCTAGTTTCCGCGCCCCGCGCCGAGCTTAAGGTTGCCCTTACACCGTGACTGCAAATCATGCACCTTATAGGCTCAGATTAACTAGTTAAAGCCTGGCTGTAGACCACGGGCTTAATGCATTATTTCTGGGGAAGCATAACAGGTTATTTCTGGGGACCTCCAGCACTTCTGTTTGCCAGTAGGCATCATCCGGCTTTGCATGGCTTGCCCCGGCATTGATTGGGCATCATAGGCAAGGCTTATCCTAGGCAAAAATGATAATTTTCATTTAAAATAACACAAAGATGGTTATATTTCAATTAAAATACCTCAATTGATGGCCATCTGTATTGAGTGGGGATTGATGGTGCCGGCTTTTGCCTTGAAAGTGATGGCCATCAATATTGGGTGAGGATTGATTGTCCTGGCTTTTGCCTTGAAAGTGATGGCTGTCCTGATACTAGAAATGTGATTGATGGTCCCAGTTTTTCCTTTGAAAGTGATGGCTGTCCGTATTGGGTGCCTTAGGAGGGATGGCCACCTGTATTGGGGTTGTAATTGATCCCTGGATGCGTTAAATACGAATTTTGGTTCAAAAGCACCGTGTCTCGGAAAGTATTTTGCATTTGCAGGCCAACCAGCCCACCAATTAGAAAATGGTATATATAAATCTGGTAGCCCTCATGAGCTCTACAACATGGTACAGGGATCAATGGTTTCGGGCATAAATTTCCTTTTTTGGACACTAATGCTTTCCGCCCAAAAAGGAAATTCTTCACATCAGCTCTTCCCTGGCTCATAATTCAACCGTTTTCGATGATCTAACCTCATAGGTACATTGTTCTATGTTCTCTGAAGTCAACTGAGGTACAGTGGAGTCCATTACAGTGCAATAATTAGGTGAAAAAAGCGAATAAATGACAAATTGTATGCTGGCCATAATATCTTGGGGATACACCAATATACAGAGGTCTTGGATATACTACCTTGTTTCTTTAGACTACAGAGCCACCTTCAATGCGATATTCCATGATCTGATGATGGAAAACATCGCATTTTGACCATACATGGAAATTATGTTTTCACTCCATAATGCACTCCTCCATTGTGTGGGGCATTGTAAAACACACCATTTGGACTTAGGTCATCTATATGTGTTGGAAAAGTGAGGCATGCACACTCAGAACAGGTGATATCCCATTATTTGGGGTGATCTGGGTTTATGATCTTGTTTACCATATTCAGCACGTCACAGCATCATATGCAAGGCTCTGAAAGCTCCCACTAGGTTATCTGAGCTATATGAATAATTCTGAGCCAATTTTCCGGCCAATATATGGCAATAAAAGTTCTAAATGTTGAATGACAGATTTTGCTCATTTCATGAATAGGGCACCATGTAGACCAGATACTGCGAAATAAATACCAGGACTGAGATCAGGCAGTATGAATACCCCAGATTATGCCTTTTTTCAAGAGTTTTGAGGAAGTTGTGACCGAGTTCTGTTTCCGAGGATCTGAGTTTGAGAGCAACTTTTGTTCTTTACTCTGGCTCTGATTCAAGACACCATCTGGTCAGATCTTGACCAAATCTCTTGAAAAAAAAGTATAATCTGGGGTATTCAGACTGCCTGATCTCAGTTCTGGTGTCGATTTCGCACTATCTGGTCTACATAGCGCCCTGTTCATGAAATAAGTAAAATCTGTCATTTGACATTCTGAGCTTTTATAGCCATATATTGGCCGAAATTCTTGCTCAGAACTGTTCATAGAGCTTGGTAGACCTAGTGGGAGCGTTCAAAGCATCGTCTATGGCCATGTGACATGCTTGGTAGGGTAAACAAGAATATAAACCAAGATCACCCCAATTCATGGGATATCACCTGTTCTGAGTGTACATGGCTCCCCTTTCTAACACATATACATGGTCTAAGTCCAAATGGTGTGTTTTACAATGCCTCACATGATGGAGGAGTGCATTATGGAGCGAAAATATAATTTCCATGTATGGTCAAAATGCGATGTTTTCCATCATCAGATCATGGGATATCGCATTAAAGGTGGTTCTGTAGTCTAAAGGAACAAGGTAGTATATCCAGGACCTCTGTATATTGGTGTATCCCCAAGATATTATGGCCAGCATACAATTTGTCATTTATTCGCTTTTTTCACCTAATTATTGCACTGTAATGGACTTCACTGTACCTCAGTTGACTTCAGAGAATATAGAACAATGTACCTATGAGGTTAGATCATCGAAAACGGTTGAACTATGAGCCAGGGAAGAGCTGATGTGAAGAATTTCCTTTTTGGGCGGAAAGCATTAGTGTCCAAAAAAGGAAATTTATGCCCGAAACCATTGATCCCTGTACCCATGTTGTAGAGCTCATTGAGGGCTACCAGATTTATATATACCATTTTCTAATTGGTGGGCTGGTTGGCCCGCAAAATGCAAAATACTTTCCGAGACGCGGTGCTTTTTGAACCAAAATTCGTATTTAAAGCATCCAGGGATCAATTACAACCCCAATACAGGCGGCCATCCCTCCTAAGGCACCCAATACGGACAGCCATCACTTTCAAAGGAAAAACTGGGACCATCAATCACATTTCTAGTATCAGGACAGCCATCACTTTCAAGGCAAAAGCCGGGACAATCAATCCTCACCCAATATTGATGGCCATCACTTTCAAGGCAAAAGCCGGCACCATCAATCCCCAGCCAATATGGATGGCCATCAATTTAGGTATTTTAATTGAAATACAGTTTAATTGGTATTAAATCATTAGTTGTGTGTGGCTGTGGCAGCCTGCCGGAGTGGCATCAATGCCGTAGCAAGTCACCGGCACAGGTTGTGGCTGTGTGGCAAGACCCCAGAAATAACGCATTAAGCCCTTGGTCTACAGCCAGGCTTTAACTGGTTAATCTGACCATATGAGCTGAATCATGGGCAAGAGTAACTTTAACGGGAAAGGAAACACTGTACTGAGAACCAGTTCATGGCACGTACAAACTCACGCTCGCCAAATTTGAGAGAGGCTCAACCTAAGTCTGTGACGATGATTGGGTACAGTAAATGTGCAGCTAAACATACTTAGATGTACTGGAGGGTTGATGTTCCCGTGGAGATCTTGCGATGCTACAAAGCAACGTAAGCAAGGGAGGACAGAGAAGAAAGAACCACTCATGACTTACATGCATAGGCACATAGGCATATATGACCTAAGTACAATTGGATTAGCATGTAAAATGTGGGCGAAAGTAAGATGCGTACTGACAGACATGAAGAAGCATCAGGGATAAGGGTGGGGTAATTGGATGGATTAGATTTTAAGTGCCAGCTGTGGGTTGAGTCCATAGGGGACAGGCGGCATGATCCACTTTGGAACCCACTCCATTCCACACTTACCCTTTGTACGCAAGTCACACATTGTCAAAGTAGGAGCGAGGCCCCTTTGAGGGTGGTTAGGTCTATAATGGAGTCTAAAGACGTATAAATTTATGAGATATACACAATCACCACAACCAATGTGTATGTCCTCCAGATATGTCATCCAGCAGTGAGTCCACTTCAGGCTATGTCAAATCAGACCTCAGTAGGGTCAGCCTAACCATGGAGATACAGGCCCATATAGGGGTCAGACCCATGGTTTCAAACCAAGGGTTTGGTTGCAACCACATGAGTTGGTTGCAACCACCTTACCACACATGGATGTGTCCATGGCATTGTGACGTGACTACCATGGATGCATCCAAGGCTGCAATGGATACATCCAATGCTGCACTCATGCAGCCTGTTTTGGGGCTTTTTACGCCCCACAGGGCACTTTTCGTGGGCCCTGGGCTGTTCCCATCCAGCCCCTATCCTCTGGCTTGCCCAGGGGGCATATAGTATTGCCTGGTACTACTGCGCTTGCACAGCCCATTTTGGGGCTTTTTATGCCCCACAAGGCCCTTTTTGTAGGCCCTGGGTTGTTCTCATCCAGCCCCTATCCACTGGCCTTCCTGGAGTGGCATGTAGGATGCCTACACAGCCCATTTTGGAGATTTTCCCTCCCACGCAGGGCCCATTTTGTATGGGGGGTTCCCCCATTTCCCACCCTTTTGGGTGCCTGCAGCTGTGCTTGCACAGCTTGTTCCAGCTTTTTTCTTTACTCTGCTTTAGCCATTTTGTAGGCTGCCCTGTGCACCCTGTACAGCCAACTCTAGCTGCACACACTTACTTCCAAGAATGGTGGTCACATCCACTGCACACACCCCAAAAACAGGGTGGATGCAACCACCCATGTTGTTGCATCCATATCTGGGAGACAGTGGATCTGGTCCCATCCAAGCAGTGAACATATGGATGCAACCAGACTGCCTGGTTGCATCCATCTGGTGTGGTTTTAAACTCATGGATGCACCCAGATAATGTGGTTGCATCCACACCTTTTTTATTTGACATTGGTTATGACCATATAAGTTGGTTGCAACCAACATCTGGGCATGGATACACCCACAAGACTGTGGATGTATCCATTTGTGACCAAACAACTCTTTGGATGCAACCACCCAGCTTGTGGACTTGTCCTAAATTTTTGCATGCAATATGATGTTTTTGAAACAGTTTAAAACTGTTCATTCACCTTGCTATATCTTACCATTTCCTTTCATCCCAGCACCCCCTCTAGCTGCTTGCTCATTTTCCACCACATCCACAGCTGTTCCCAGAAGAATTACCATCTTGGGACAATATGGGTTGTTGTGGCCTGTTTGTTGGTTTACAGCTGTCCTTTTCCTACATCAGCCCTTCCCTAGCTCATAGTTCAACTGTTTTGGATGATCTAACCATCTGGGAATGTTATTATACATTTCTTGAAGCTGACCAGGCATATTATGGTCCAATAATAGGGTGAAAGTACTGAACTTTTCCTTTTTTGGACACCAACTCCCTTTGCCTAAAACGGAAATTGCCTACATCAGCCCTTCCCTGGCTCATAATTCAACTGTTTTGGATGATTTAACTGTATGGGAATGTTATTATAAGTTCCTGGAATGTGACTGGCAATAATAGGGTGAAAATGGCAAACCTTCCCTTTCGGGACACTAACACCTTTTGCCCAAAAGGAAATTTCTTACATCCACCCTTCCCTGGGTCATAATTCAACTGCTTTGGATGATCTAACCATATAAGGATGTTATTCTAGTTTCCTTCAAGCTGACCAGGCTAAATCAGAGCCCTTCATAATGCAATAATAGAGTGAAAATAGCGAACTTGATAATTGTGCTCCTGGCCATAATATCTTGGGGATACAGCAATTGTAATGGCTCCTGACTGTATTTCCCTGTTTCATCAGGCCATAGGAACACCTGTAAGTGATGGATTATGTTATAATCATGAATCTGATATAACTTTCCCTTTTTGGGACACTAACACTTTTCACCCAAAAAGGAAATTATTGGCATCAACTGTTCCCTAGCTCACAATTCAACCATTTTGGATGGTCTAACTGTATAGGGATGTTGTTTTAAGTTCTTTGAAGCTGCCTAGGATACGATACAGCCCATTATGGTACAATAATTGAGTGAAAATAGCGAATTTGATCAATTGTGTTCCTGGCCATAATATCTTGGGGACCTACCAATAGAAATAGCTCTTGGCTGTATTCTATAACTCCTACAGGTTGGAAGGACACTCTCCAGATGATTTATCATACTCTGATGATGAAAAAGATTGCAATTTGGCTGTACGGGGAAATTGCAGTTTGACCTGTGCTGGGCCTCCCCATGGTTTGAGATATCCCAGAACAGATCCTTTGAGCTTGGCTCATGTATATATATTCAGAAAGCAGACAATCTACACCAAGAACACCTCAGGCCCCATGATTTGAGGTGACACCGGTGCCTAACGGCACGCTCATCGCTCATGGCCCCGTTGCATGTTGTGATTGAGCTCCTATCCAGGTGTTAACAGCCGCATCCCATTCTCTCTACTTCTCTTTCTGTTCACTCTCACCACTTCCTCCCTTCCTCTTTAATTCCAGGATAGACGACCTCCAACCTCGGATCTGCGCTTCAAGACCATTACGCTGACACATCAATCCCACACGTGGTCGCGTTCAACCTCGAACGACATGCTCGTATTCTTGCTGGAGGGATCATAGGCCCGTGAGCATCAGTATCGTCCTATTTCCTTTTCCTTATCGTCTCAACTCCAATCACTCAACCTTTAAATTATTTTATAGTTCTTATTTTATCTACTTCTCCATGTACAACAACTGACACGACATTGTGCCCGAGGACATTGCCAGCTCGGTACGCGCTGGGGATCGAGATGCCAGGGGTCTGGGCCACCTCTGGCATACGTCTGGCGGGGGCAGCACGCTCTCCCTATCACATCTTTGCGTGTATCCTGGCTGGTGGGTGTTCAATGGCATAATTAGCCTAGGATGTCTTCACTGCGATGGACACTTGTATATTTCTGTTTGTATTGGGTTTCTACGGGCTCTGGTGACGCATGAGTACGTGTTTCAGCCACCCCGATCATAGTGTAAATTCTTTGTCAATCACACTCAGGGGATATTCCCTTTTTCTTTCTCCCACAATCGTCCCCCACCTGAGTTTGAGTCCGGGTCCCGAGTACAGCAAGAATCCGAGTACGAGAGGTCTAGAGAGAGGCCTAGATCGAGAGACGAGTCCATTCAAAGCTGAGTTGTTATTTCATATTGAGTACATTAAATCTATTGTATCGTTGCAGCCTAGGGTATAACCGCCGACCTTCTCCCTCTGGTCCACCGCGTGACCAACCCCTTCTTCTACAACCGCATATGGTTACCGCATATGGTCCGCATATGCGCGGATCATGGAACAAAGGTGATTGACACCTTTGTTGCATGATCCACACATATGCGAGTCAATCACCTTTGTTCCATGATCCGCGCATATGCGGACCATATGTGTTTAACGCATATGGTTTTCATATGCATTGGTCCTTGCCCCTGGTGTGATCATATGTTATATTGTTGTGCACCCTATTCAGCATGCTACAGGGTCATGGAAACCCTTCTCAAGGCTCCTAGTAGATATTCCAGGCTGTATAAAGACTTTTCAGCCAAGAAGCAGGTCAATATAGGATCATAAACTCGAAATATGTCAAATGACACTTTTTGGATATTTTGTGAATAGGGCACCAGGGAGACCAGTAAGTGCGAAATAAACACCAGGAATGGAAAGGTAGAATGTAAATGACTCAGATTGAGCTTTGTTTGAAGTGTTTTGGTCAACTTTTGGCCAGATGGTCCATGGCCAGTATCTGGAACCGAAGTTGTTCTTAAATCCATATCCTCAGAAATAGCATTCAGCCAATCCTTCTGGGTGCTTCAAACATATATTCCAGACCATATGAAGAGTTCCCAGCCAGAAATCAGGTCATTCTGTGATCATAAACTCGAAATATGTCAGATGACATTTCTGGGTTATTTTGTGAATAGGGCACCAAGGAGACCATTGAGTGCAAAATAGACACTCAGAAAGGGAAGACACAGTGTAGATGACTCAGATTGAGCTTTATTTGAAGTGTTTTGGTTGAGTTTTGGCTGAATACTGTTTTTCAGTATATAGGTTTGAGTACAACTTTGGTTCCATATACTGGCCTTGGTTCAAAACACCATCTGGCCAGAACTTCACCAAAACACTTCAAATAAAGTTCAATCTGAGTCATCTACACTGTATCTTCCCATTCTGAGTGTCTTTTTCGCACTCAATGGTCTCCTTGGTGCCCTATTCATCAAACAACCAAGAAATGTCATCTGACATATTTCGATTTTATGATCACATAATAACCTGCTTTTTGGCTGGTAACTCTTCATATAGTCTGGAATATATGTTTGAAGCACCCAGAAGGATCCCTATGACCCTGTGGCATGCTGAATGGGGTGAACAACACTATAGCACATGATCACCCTCAAATCATGGGGTATGGATGTCTTTGATGTCACCTGTGCACCTTTCTAGTATATATACATAGAAAGGACCCAAAAGATGTGTGCTGGGATATCTTACATCCTAGAGAGGCTCACAATGGGCGAAAATGCAATTTCCTGATATGGCTAAAATGTGATGCTTTGAATGACAATAACATAATCCATCACTTTCAGGGTGCTCCTATAGCATAGGGAAACACAATTATACAGTCAGGAAACATTTCTACTGCTGTATCCACAAGATATTATGACCAGGAATACAATTTATGAAATTCCCCATTTTCACCCCATTATTGTAGTGTGATGAGCTTTAATTTGGCCTGGTCAGCTTCAAAGAACTTGGGAGACCATCCCTATGTGGTTAGATCATCCAAAACGGTTTAGTTATGAGCCAGGGAGGGGCCGATGTAGATAATTTCATTTTTTGGGCGAAAAGGGTTAGTGTCCAAAAAGGGAAAGTTCGCTATTTTCATCCTATTATTGCACTATAATGGGTTGCAACTTGACCCAGTGACCTTCAAGGCCTAGGGAAACAAAGTAGTACGTATTTATATTGCTGTATCCCCAAGATATCATGGCCAAGAACACAATTTATCAAATTTGCTATTTTCACCATATTATTACACTATAATGGGGTTCAATTTGGCCCAGTAACCTTCAAAACCTAGGGGAACAAAGTAATACAGTCAGGAGGTATTTATATTGCTGTATCCCCAGAATATTATAGCCAGGGACACAATTCATCAAATTCGCTATTTGTACCCTATTATTGCACTATAATGGACTCTAATTTGGCCTGGTCAGCTTTAGAGAACTTGGAATACGTCACCGAGGGTCGAGGAGCCGTGCCGTCGTTGTTACCAGGTGGAAATCCAGGTGAGTCCAAGGAAGTCCACAAAAGTAGGAAAGCTGATAAAAGTTTGCATCAGCTGCGTGTTACGCGCGCCCGCGCCTGGAATGCTAGATCCAGGCGGGCGTTCCAATCCCTTCCCACGCCCATGCGAGGCACGGGGCGCTGGCTCCGCCCAGAGAGGTCCCGAGGTAGAAGATCCAATATGTCCGTACGATCGCGCTGACAAGCGCAAAAGTCTTGTCATCCGTGATCGAAGGGAGAACCGAGTTAGGTGCAGGCGAAGGAGCTGACACGTCCGTAGAGGCGATGCGAGAGGGATTTGAGCCGTCCTCGCTGGTGAGCATGGCTTTGACGCTCACTTCTGCATGTTGCTGACCGTTTGCAGAAAGTAGATCGCTCAGCCCCCCACGCTCGACCGCGGGCTCGTCAAAGACGAGGGCAGGAGCGGGAGACTGAGAACATCTTTGCCATTTTCACCCTATTATTGCCAGTCACATTCCAGGAACTTACAATAACATTCCCATACAGTTAAATCATCCAAAACAGTTGAATTATGAGCCAGGGAAGGGCTGATGTAGGCAATTTCCGTTTTAGGCAAAGGGAGTTGGTGTCCAAAAAAGGAAAGTTCAGTACTTTCACCCTATTATTGGACCATAATATGCCTGGTCAGCTTCAAGAAATGTATAATAACATTCCCAGATGGTTAGATCATCCAAAACAGTTGAAACTATGAGCTAGGGAAGGGCTGATGTAGGAAAAGGACAGCTGTAAACCAACAAACAGGCCACAACAACCCATATTGTCCCAAGATGGTAATTCTTCTGGGAACAGCTGTGGATGTGGTGGAAAATGAGCAAGCAGCTAGAGGGGGTGCTGGGATGAAAGGAAATGGTAAGATATAGCAAGGTGAATGAACAGTTTAAACTGTTTCAAAAACATCATATTGCATGCAAAAATTTAGGACAAGTCCACAAGCTGGGTGGTTGCATCCAAAGAGTTGTTTGGTCACAAATGGATACATCCACAGTCTTGTGGGTGTATCCATGCCCAGATGTTGGTTGCAACCAACTTATATGGTCATAACCAAATGTCAAATAAAAAAAGGTGTGGATGCAACCACATTATCTGGGTGCATCCATGAGTTTAAAAACCACACCAGATGGATGCAACCAGGCAGTCTGGTTGCATCCATATGTTCACTGCTTGGATGGGACCAGATCCACTGTCTCCCAGATATGGATGCAACAACATGGGTGGTTGCATCCACCCTGTTTTTGGGGTGTGTGCAGTGGATGTGACCACCATTCTTGGAAGTAAGTGTGTGCAGCTAGAGTTGGCTGTACAGGGTGCACAGGGCAGCCTACAAAATGGCTAAAGCAGAGTAAAGAAAAAAAGCTGGAACAAGCTGTGCAAGCACAGCTGCAGGCACCCAAAAGGGTGGGAAATGGGGGAACCCCCCATACAAAATGGGCCCTGCGTGGGAGGGAAAATCTCCAAAATGGGCTGTGCAGGCATCCTACATGCCACTCCAGGAAGGCCAGTGGATAGGGGCTGGATGAGAACAACCCAGGGCCTACAAAAAGGGCCTTGTGGGGCATAAAAAGCCCCAAAATGGGCTGTGCAAGTGCAGTACCAGGCAATACTATATGCCCCCTGGGCAAGCCAGAGGATAGGGGCTGGATGGGAACAGCCCAGGGCCCACGAAAAGTGCCCTGTGGGGCGTAAAAAGCCCTAAAAACAGGCTGCATGAGTGCAGCATTGGATGTATCCATTGCAGCCTTGGATGTATCCATTGCAGCCTTGGATGCATCCATGGTAGTCACGTCACAATGCCATGGACACATCTATGTGTGGTAAGGTGGTTGCAACCAACTCATGTGGTTGCAACCAAACCCTTGGTTTGAAACCATGGGTCTGACCCCTATATGGGCCTGTATCTCCATGGTTAGGCTGACCCTACTGAGGTCTGATTTGACATAGCCCGAAGTGATGTGATCACCATTCTTGGAAGTAAGTGCATGCAGCTAGATTTAGTTGTACAGGGTGTGCAGGGTGCACGTCTGACTTATATATTCAGGTGTAAGGTAGAGATGCTGTAAATAGACAAAATATGCATCCACCTATAGGAAGGGTAAATGAGGGGGAATGTATGTAAGACAAGTCAACATATGGTACACCCACCTATATAGGAAGCTGGATGATGAGGAGTAACCTGTGGGCTGAAGCTGCATGGATCGCACAGGACCAAGCATGCCATCCATGCGAAAACCCTGGTCACTGGGGAAGCACCCAGCCTGTGGCAGGGTGAAAAAAAAAAAACCAGAATAGGCTGTGCAAGCACACCTACAGGCACCCAAAAGGGTAAGGGATGGGGCAGCCCCTCCCCTGAAAAATGGGCCCAGTGTGGGGTGCAAAATCCCCAAAACGAGCTGTGCAAGCACAGTGCCAGGCATCTCACATGCCCCTGGGCAGGCCAGTGGATAAGGGCTGGATGGGAGCAGCCCAGGGCCTGCAAAAAGGGCCCAGTGTGTAGTGCAAAATCGCTAAAACAGGCTGCACAAGCACAGCACCAGGTGTCCCACATGCCCTCTGGGCAGGCCAGTAGATAGGGTCTGGATGGGAGCAGCCCAGGGCCCATGAAAAGGGCCCTGTGGGGGCATAAAAAGCCCCAAAATGGGCTGCGCAAGCACAGCATTGGGCGTATCCATGGTGGTCACATCACACCGACATGTATACATCCATGTAAGGCAAGGTGTTGCAACCAACTGATATGGTTTAACCAAGCATTTGGTTTCAAACCACCAATCTGACCCTGGTAGGGCCAACATCCCGATTTGACATAGCCTGAAGTGGGTACTGTATAGTCACATGGTCACGTCAGTCACGTGTCACATACACATAAAAGATGTGACACCTGGGTGGACAATCCTTAGCTTGTTCCCTAAGGATTCTCCTTCTGCCCAGGTGAATAGCTACCTTCCTTCCCCTGTGGTAGATAGTGTGCTAAGGATCCTCTTTCTGCTCAGACTGCTTCTCATTGAGCTGTCTCTGGTTGTTGCCCTTACAAAAGGGCCTGTTGTGCTAAAGAAAAATTCACACCTGCTTACCGTTTTCAGCACCACAGCCTCAAATCATTATCAGACCAGGTCTTCTGTCCATACCCAGACCTGATAGTGGTATAGCTGATATCAGCTGCCCTAACCTTAACTCATGCCACCCTAATCTGAAGGAATTGCTAACTAGGCTTTTTGCAGCATTTTGCCCTTGGATTCCCACTGCTGAAAGTACATCCACTAACAAAATATGTCAAAGTTGCCCAGAAAATATGTGATACCTAATAGAGGGTATGTGATGGACCAAGGTAAGACTCGCTACTGTTCATATCTTGATTTTCCACTACTGCTCTGGCCCTGGCACCCCACTCCATCAGCATGCTGACAATCTCTGTGTGGCCTTCTTGGGCAGCAGCCTGCAAGGAGCTCCCATATCTTCCCCCTGCTGCATTGAAATCAGCACCCTTGTCAAGGAGGATGCCGACAATCTCTGTATGGCCCTGTTGGGCAGCAGCCTGCAAGGAGCTCCCATATTCCCCCCCTGCTGCATTGACATCAGCACCCTCGTCAAGGAGGATGCTGACAATCTCTGTGTGGCCCCTTTGGGCAGCAGTCTCCAAGAAGCTCCCATAGAATCCTCCTGCTGCATTAACATCAGCACCCTTGTCAATGAGGATGCTGACAATCTCTGTGTGGCCCCCGTGGACAGCAGCCTCCAAAGAGCTCCCATGGAGTCCCCCTGCCGCATTGACATCAGCACCCTTATCAAGGAGGATGCAGACAATCTCTGTGTGGCCCCCATGGACAGCAGCCTGCAAGGAGCTCCCATAGAATCTCCCTGTTGCATTGACATCAGCGCCCTTGTCAAGGAGGATGCTGACAATCTCTGTGTGGCCCCCTTGGGCAGCAGCCTCCAAAGAGCTCCCATATTCTCCCCCTACTGCATTGACCTCAGCACCCTTGTCAAGGAGGATGCCAACAATCTCTGTGTGGCCCCTTGGGCAGCAGCCTGTATGGAGCTCCTATAGAATCCCCCTGCTGCATTGACATCAGCACCCTTGTCAAGGAGGATGCCGACAATCTCTGTGTGGCCCCCTTGGACAGCAACCTGCAAGGAGCTCCCATATTCTCCCCCTGCTGCATTGACATCAGCACCCTTGTCAAGGAGGATGCCAACAATCTCCGTGTGCCCCCCTTGGGCAGCAGCCTGCAAGGAGCTTCCATATCTTCCCCTTGCTGTATTGATGTTAGCACCCTTGTCAAGGAGGATGCCGACAATCTCTGTGTGGCCATAATATGATGCTACAACAATTGCTTGGTTGGCTGAATGCTGTGGCAAAGCTGCTCCCTCCAGCAAAGACTTGGCAGTGGCTATAAGGCTTGCTGCTGCTGCAATCCATAATGCAGAGGCCTGTGATGGCCAATCTCCATAATTCCATGGCAGAGAGTTCCATTTCTGCTTCAAGGAGTATTCTTTTGGATCCATTGTTTTTTTCCATTGAAAACCCCGATCAAGAAACTGTACAAGACTTTCTCTGAGTTGAACTTCAGGCTGTCCAGCAGCATGTGCAAGGCAATATTGGGAATACTCAACAAGAGGGGGGTACAGTAGCCCTGTCACCAGCCCAAGACAAATCTGGGTATCCATCAAAGGCAAGACATGTAAGCAGAGTCCGTGTTATCTCTGTTTGTGCATCTGGAAATAGTTGGGCTTGAATGCTGTCTAAATATTCCTGTGTGGTGTAGTGCACAAGTCGCACCACCTTAAGGTTTTCATCCACAATGACAAGCCCAGCACAGACAGCAAGAATAGTCTCAATGTCCATAACATTGTCCTCATCTAGCTTTTGTGAATCTGGCTCAACAGCCAGTGCAGTCTGTATTTCTGAGACTGTTAATGGCCTCTTTGCATTCAGAACCCAAGTAAGAGTTGAGTAGGCAATCTGCTTGTTTTTGTTCCCTTGGTCTTCAATATGTGTCATTGCACTATCATAGGTTGCCTTCAAGCCCTCTGGTAGATGTTCAAGAGCCTCTCTAACTGCCTTTATGGTGGCCTCTTCACGGAGGGATTCAATGTGGAGTCTGGCAAGTAGGAACCTGGTAATATATGTCAGCCATTTCAAAGTAGTCAATGATTGCAACTTACATTCCAGCCACGGTATCAGTGATCTTTGCATGGATTTGTTCTCGTAACACAGGTTTCTTCTGAATGTGCTTGGACAGGCGTGGAGACAACTTGATCTGTGCATTGATGTATGCTTGAATATCCTCTTGTGCTGCCTGAATATCCAGTGTTTCAAGATTGGGCAAGGAGGAGGGCTCTGGAGAAATATTTGGTCGTGAAGTGATCATCAAGTTCACATTGCTACCCATTACTGCCAGTTCTTGGAGTAGAATTTCCCGTTGAAGCTCAGGATATTCATCCATGGCATCAACAATAATGAAGACCTGTGAAAACTCCTTGAGGCTAGAGCTGAGCACATTGACCACTTCTTCCAGCAATGGTACAGTGCCCTTCTCCCGGTGCTGCTTGTATACATTTTCTGCAGTAGAGCTGATGTCCCTGTCAAGTACAAGCTGTCTCCAGAGACCTGCCAGAAGTTTGCATGGTGGTTGCTGGTCAGCTTCCTTGTGGTTCAAATAAATGCAAGCTACACCAATATCCTTGTTGTTTCTGAATGTAGCACTGAGATAATCCACAACCATTGATCTAGGATTGTCATAATTAGTGGTAGCCACTTGATGTGGAGAATGGACACACGCAAGGACTGTTTTCCCAGCACCAGCTGGAAATTTCAGCTTGGTTAGTCTGGGGAGCATATAAGAGTGATGAATCACATACGAATTCCACGGCACTAAAGGGTGCTTCCAGAACCAGATTCCCATTTTTTAAAGACAGGATCTGCAAGCAGCCATCCACCAGTTCTCTTCTCCCACAGCTGTGAGATATCTGCATGTCGTAGAAAGAAATTGATTGGCGAAAGCCAGCTAATGATGATGTCTCGCTGTCAAATATTTATTTCTGCCCCCTCCGGAATGTGCACAGTGGCACTTCCAATATTCACAGTAGGACCATATCCAGGACCTCCAGGACCACCTTGTCCCTGTCCAATACCCAATCCCCAGGGCCTCCTTTGCCTCCTAGGTAAAATAAATATTGATGTTAGTATCCTAATGGATTCTCTCATACCGTGGATGGGGATGGTAATGTGGAGTTCACTGGGTTGTAGAGACATAGCCATTCCAAGTAAGTGTGGATCTTATGTATGAGGGACGGAACTGTATCAGCCAGTGTCAAAGTTCACCTGGAAGACAGAACTGACCAAAGAGAATCAATTGCTGCAGTAGACTTGGGAGTCGTAGCACGGAGGATGTATTGGGGCAAAGACAAGTATAAGAGGAAGGGTCGGAGGAACATGCACAGAGCACATTGCGCTTTAAATTAGATAGAAGGCTGTGACAGAAGATCTGGGGAAGTGCTCGGCCTCATTGTTCTGGTCCAGTACGTTACGAACATCGAACTTAGATTGATGTGGCGCTTGGACGATGACAGCCAGCTGACAGCGACGCTCCCATATCGGGCTCCCAAATGAACTGCTGCAGTCCCGTTCGAACTGTAGATCAGTCAATTCTGCAGCTCAGTGTTGATGGGCTGGAGGGACGTAGCTGCGGTGCCCAGAGTGAGGACTTGAGGATGTTGTGTGATCGCCGTATTGTTCGGGTGCAGTACTTTTGGATTGACAGCGGTGCTTCTGCGAGCTTTCATCTCGCACGGAAGATTCAATATGGAGTGGTCCCCCGATTCTCTTCCACGGCCAGAGGACCACGACGGTGATGCGTTCCGAATTCGATGGTATCGAGCGCTGCAATCCGATCTTCGCTGATATCTTCTCGGTTTCTTATGCCTGGTGCCGATGCCACGACTCATAGCGCCATCCAACACTGCTTGTTACTGGCTCTCACCAGTGTCCTCCTCCTTTTCTCAGTACCTACTCGCCCTTCCCCAGGGACCTGGCACCTTTTTTGCAAACAAAGATCACTGTCGTGCTCGCGATACACCTCCCTACAGACAGCTGTCCACAGCATAGGTTTTAACGAGGTACGTCTACAGTTTGTGTTTCCCCTTCATCCCGCCTGGCCTTTTCCCTTCGTGCTCTCATTTTAATATTTACTCCCTCACTGACTCTCTTACAGCCTTGTCCCTTGCCCCTACAAGCGCCACATGCCATGCGCATACGCACCATGTCCATCAGCGCCCACGGACATCGACTCAGCCTCCGCCCCCGCCATACACACCATACACATCTGCACTGACTTCGTACAGTCGTCCCGGCATCAACTGCACCCAAACCCGCCTGTGCCCGTCCACCATCCCTCTCGCCGCTGCCGACTGCATTTCTGAAGGCCTATGTGCTCCTCTCGCGCCTACTTGTCTCAGATGTGTGAACCAATCGCTGCGAAGCAACGACATCGTTCCTTGGGGAACTGGGCGGCCTGAGCACCGGTGGCGATGCGATCCAGCCACATCGCACTCATAATCTACGGTCGCACGCGCCTCCTTGGCGTCTCTCCGACGGGTCAACTTCGCGTACGCCGTCAGCATCACGGTACTTTTCCACGAGGATGTCCTCAGGGCTGTCGTCTTCGCCGACAGATTGAGACCTGGAACACGTCTTGAGCGCCATTAGGGCCTCGGTCTTGGAGGCCCCAGCGAACCCGGGAATGGGAACAAGGTGCATACACCTGCACGTCTTCCTTTTACCAGATAACTTACACTTCCACGATGTGTTCGTTGCTGCTCAGGCCATCGCGGAATGCACGAGAGTGTGCACGTTTGGGAAGGTACGTCATACCCACTACTTTCCTTTCTACCAGCAACACCCTTATATTGTGACAAAAAATCAGACCAAGGCTTCGACTGTCGCCGTTTGACACCCTGCTCGATGCACAATGATTGACCATGTGCTGAGCTCAAGGTACGTCGTTTCCCTCTCCCCCGTCCCTCCCTCTGGCTCTCTGGCCCTCGATCTACCTTCGCTGACCGTCTACAGCCCCATCGCCTCCATCCGTCTCTCCGCCATGTTATCTCGATCCACGTGTCGATTTCCTCGCATGTCGCATCTCCACCTACGCGCAACCCCTGTTTCCCCAATCAACGACGGTTCTCCCGCAGCACCTTCAGCGGGCCCCCGCGCATTCGCCTTTGGAGCCCGCAAACTACAATATGTTTCCGAAGCGGTCTGCGCGTGGGCAAAATACGCACGTTGCGTACGACGAACTAGTCATATTCACCACGCCCACCATGTCCTGCCCACATCCACTGCCGCGTTCTCGCCCACGTCTCGTGCTGGGCTATCACCTTCTTGCAACCCCAGCCCTCACCACGCACAGGCGACTGCGCAACAGGTGAAGACGTTGCACAAGCACAGAATTGTGTGAATAGGTATCGAGTCACCACCGAGAAGTCGCGGGGAGGTGCACGGGTCATGCATTGCGTGCGGGGGGTGCAGAAGAAGCAACCGCGAAAGGAACCGGATGCTCGTAGAAATGAGGCGGGCCCTCTTTCACCATGCTTCCCACCGTGCTCAAACGGCAGCCCCCAAGGGATACCGCACCATGATCGGCAGCAGAGCAATCCTATTACCAATGGAGCGTGTCGCATCGCTCTCCATCTCCCTTATCTAGGACCACCTACATGTTTCTGCTCAGATTGCCGTGTCGAATACTCTCACTCCTGAATTCTCATTTTATCTGTCCTAGTTAGCAATTTCTTCTTTTTATACTTTGGGACCATCTTTTGAGCGTATACAGTCCTCAATAAATGAATTCCGCTTTGAGGCGCTCTCGGCCGACGTTCACCACCTTCCCCTTGCTGCGCTCGCTACTCACCTAACAACACCATCCCTTCATGTTATCTACACCCAGAAATTAACTCTAATCCTGGTCCAGGGTTTGACCGGAGTTCAGCGATTCCTTGCACCTCCTGTGCACGTAAACTTTTACTTCCCTGAGATCCATCCAATGCGCAAATTGAAGCCGGCACATTTCCTTGCATGTGTCGACTATTGGCCTTGTGCTTCCGTTTCGGCTTTGTGATGCTGATGCTTATGGGTCCTAATGGCAGCAACGTCCCAAGCTGGCCATGGTACTCGGACGCCTCGGACGCCGCCCACCATGACTTAGTACGCGAGATGGATCAGAAGGTGCAGGCTGCGGCGTGGGCGGGCACCGCAGAGGATGCATTTGTCATTTGTCCGAATCGTACACCAACACGAGCTGAGGATGCGGTGGAGTACCGATACAAGGGTGCGGACAGGATTGCGAGGCTCGGAGCGTCGAAGAGGCAGTGGGCTGTTTACGAGGGTTTTTTGTAAAGAAAAGAAACCGACTGTGCAAGAAACGAAACGATTGTGTCCTCTATTATCACCCGCTCCCCATCTCACAATCACAATAATAGTGTCGTTCAAATATGGCCATTATTACACTCCTGAAAATCTTCCTGATTTTCAAATTTCAGTGGGATTGCCACTCAAATTTCGAAGCAGGAAAAAAAATCAGGAAACAAATAATGACCATATTTGAAACCCCCTCTGTGGCATTTTACAACCAGGAGGCAAGCAGGAGCTTTCTCCTGCTTTTCTCCTGCTCAGCAATGCTCGGCATGCCCCCGGCCATGATCTCGGGCATCAGGCGGCCCCGTCCAGCTCCAGCGTCTCTCCCACGCATCCCACACGCATCCCACATGCCTGCCACGCGCCGGCCACGCGTCATACAGTTTCAGTGTTGCTTCTAGCCTTCATCCTGAGCCATGGCGACACGTCGCACAGTGTCTAAGCGCAAACGAGGGGCCGCGGCCTGCACATTTTGTGAATGGCCTTTGCCATTCTTCTTAGGAGAGCAGACCATGTCCCTGAAAGACTATGAGCAGAGGGAGGAAGGAGAACTCGATGTTGACGGCTGGGTCAGTGGCGTGGAAGAGAAAATTAGGACATGAGCCGCCGCTCCAAGTAAGCTGATCGCCGAGTGTGAGGTTTGATGGAGGAGATCAAGCAGGAACAAGAGAAGGAGCGAAATAAGGAGTCCTGATTAAAGTAGGAGCCCATGGTGCTCCTACTTTAATCAGGACTCCTTATTCGTGCTCCTGAATGCGCTCCTGATTGTGAGTAGGGAAAAAAATCAGGAGCGGTTTCAGGACGCAAATAATGGCATATTTGAACAACACTAATGTAAACTGTACCGCTGTACCATGTACCTAACTGTCTGTCCGTGCGTGCGTCATGAATGTGAAGCATAAATGAAAGAAAACAGTCCGTGCCCCGTCGTCTCCCCACACCATGCACCCTACACCCTACACACCCGCGCGCCGCAGCACCCTTACGCCAGACATGAGCACGAGCAACAGCGCAAGGAGGACGCCCGTGAGCGCGGGGCGGTTGGCGAGCGCGGAGGAGCAGCCTGTGCAGGACCAGGTTAGAAGGGAGGGGAGAGTGAGTGAGGATTAGGTTATGGAGAGGAGGGGAGGGAAGAGAGGGAAGTATGGAAAAGGGAAAAGAGGGAGGGAAGAGAAGGAGGGAGAGAGGCGGGAAGGGCGAGGGGAGAGAGGGAGTGGGGACGGAGAGAAAGGCGAGGTGGGAGGCAAGAGGATTGGACGGGCTGGGAGGAGGCGGAGGTGGAGTGGGTGGGTGGAGGGACAGGGAGAAGGCAGCAGGGAGTGGGGAGGGAGGTGGAGCGGACGAGATGGAGAGCTGGGAGGCGGGGAGGTACAAGAAAGAATGATGGGACAGGAAGCGGGGTAGAGGGAAGGGGAGATACAGGGAAGGAGGACCGGGACCGGGGTAAGGACGAGAGCCTGGGACGGGGTTTGCACGCCGCGCCAGTGCTAACGCCGTGCCGTGCGGTACGGTGTGGATGGATGGGGCAAGATAAGAAAATAAAAGCAGGATGAGAGCGGGAAGGGAGGGAGGAGTGGAAGGGGACGTCAGGGAGGGGGGACCGGAGGCGTGTGCGGTGAATAGACAAGAAGTGGTGTGTGGGATGACAGGTAACCTGTTCGGAGGTTACACGCCGCCCATGGGTAACGTGGTGTCCCTCCCCTGTGTCACAAAGCACCGCAGAGAGCAGAGTCCAGTACAGTACAGTACAGTAAAGTAGAATCGAGCAAGCCGACTCACCACTAAACAACGGGGTGTACGCCTGTGGTGTGTACATGGCAAACGAAAGGGCGGTATTGGGACTCATGAACCCTGCGCAGCGGTCGTCCCACATGTGCAGCGTGTATGACACCTGTGCGAGCTTGGTCTCGAGGTTTGCCTGCAGGCTGTCATTAGCATCATCGCCACCGAATATTCAGAAAGCGCACCTGGTTATACGATTAGATATCCTACACGACGCTCGTCGCTGTCCCAGGAACATGCCCCGACGGGTGGCCCCACGGGGTACGTGTTCCTGTTGTCGCACACCGCGCTGAGCGTGAGGCTCGTGGGCGTTGCAAGGACGCTGATGAGGTTCCACACAATGGTGATCATCTGGTTCTCCGCGATCTTGAAGAAGCTCGTGGCCATCTGCGGCGGCTGTGTGATGCTCCCGAAGCCAGGGGGGGTTCGTCTGTGCAATCAAGGGCCCGTTGGAGACGGTGTTGGAGGCGGGAGGGGGGTGGGAGCTGATGCGGAGCCACTGGATGCGCCCAGATGCGCCGGATGCGCCAGATGCGCTGGACGGTGCACCAGAAGCGCCGGATGCACCAGAGGGGGCGGAGGACATGGCGGCGTCAACGGAAAATTGGAGTCGTCATCGTACAAAAAGCCCCTTCGCCTCCCCCACTCTGACAGTCACGTGCTACTTTCCCAGCACGTGTTTATGCGACACTGTCAGAGTCGGTTGTGGGGTGTTTTGAGACATATTTATTGCTGGGGTGAACAGTGTTCCCCCCAGACCCCCTCCTTTTTCCTGATGGCATATTCAAGTGAAGGAATAATTTAATTTTCCTAATTTTCCGTGTTTTTGAGCTTATTCTCAGTATATTTTGGAATCTGGCGCGGAGGAGACCCCCGCCGACCCCCCTGGCACTTGCCACGCAGCCCACTGTGTGGAGCTTTGAATTTTTTTTTTCATGTGTATTTTAATATTGAATGCTTATTTGGAGTGAGGATTATCCAACGCGGGGGAGACCCCCGCGGACCCCCCGAGCACGCTGGGCCTGCTGCACAGAGCACCCTCACCACGAGGCCCACTGCGTGGGGCTTGGACAGTAGAGAAAAAAAAAACACAAAAATAGAAGCAAAAACACGTACACTCGGGTTTGAACCCTTGAGCCATCAATATTGAGTATAAAGCACGCATCATAAACACTACGCCAGGGAACCAATAGCAGCAATGGCTTGCGATGTGTCTAGGCACGGCCAGAGCGGCACATAGAGACACATGTGAGCAGGTAAGATGAGATATGCCTTTTAAGGCAATGTCAGAGTGGGGGAGGCGTGGGCCAATTGTCGTACAAGACAGAAAAGCACAGCCACTGCTCATGACGTGCACATTCCCTGTGTTGGCCGTGTTTCTGTCACATGGTTTCAGAAATTCAACTTCTTTCTTGGGTCTAAGGATCCTCCTTCTGCCCAGACTGCTTGTCATTGAGCCGTCTCCAGTTGTTGCCCTTACAAAAGGGCTTGTTGTGCTAAAGAAAAATCACACTTGCTTACCTTTTTCAGCACCACAGCCTCAAATGATTGAGGATAAGGCTGCAGGCGGCAGGTGCCGAACCTTTCCAGTTGATCTGATCAAAGGCAGTACGGCAGTCCAAATACGGAATGTGGGAATTGTGCTGGACCACACACGTCACATCCCATAGCCCCCACACAGCCACTCCAAATACAGAACGTGGGAAATGTGCTGGACCACACATTCGATTCTGAAGCCAAAACCTAAAGGTTTGGCCATCATTATCAGGCCAGGTCTTCTGTCCATACCCAGACCTGATATTGGTATAGCTAATATCAGTTGCCCTGACCTTAACTCATGCCATCCTAACCTGAAGAAGTCACTAAGTAGACTTTTTTGCAGCATCTTGCTTTTGGATTTCCACTGCTGAAAGTACATCCACTAACAAAATATGTCAAAGTTACCCAGAAAATACCTAGCACCTAATACTGCATCATTTCGACCAAATGTTCACAGGGTGTCACCTGTCACCTAAGATGTTCACTGGAACTGGTGTTCAAAATCGGTCCGACCGCGTCACCTACCTGGGAAATGTTCCTTTTGTCAAACAGCTTCCCCAGACACTCAAAGACCACCCATGCTGCCCAGCCATCCCAATGGGGCTTGAGAAGGCAATAAAAGTACTTACAGACAAGGGATCAGGCCGCCATGGATGACTTTGCACTCGCTTACTGTCGAGTTGTGTCCTTACACAATTAACTGAGGAGATATTGAGCACAACAATCAACTACAATCATATTGCAGCATGAATGTGCATAGAAACAGAGCAGAGATGTCGCACGATTTTTTGAAGCAGAGTTTTGCATTGTAAATCTCCGTGAATATCTAGCACTTACCTCCAGGAAATTCTAATCTTCTTGATCACCCCCATCCTTCACTCATTAATGGATGCTGATAACACATTCAAAAAATCCGACTGGATTGACAAAGGCAGGAAATGGGCAGACACCCCTCCGGCCCTCAAAAAGATTGCAGCGCAGTGGTTCTTGATTCCCCAGGAGCTTGAGCATGACACTCTTCCATCACCATTCTTGCCGATCACAAAATTACTGGAATTCCCTCTCCCTCTTGAGAGCACGGTTATCGCCTCCCAGCCTCCTCAGTATTTCAGTAAATCCTTTCCCGACATTACTGACGAAGTGCTGATCCATTGAGTGCAGTGTCTTCCTATTCTGGCAAAGAAGACTGTCGACAAGCTCCTGGCGAACAGCTGTCAATGCTGGCTCGATGGAGTTCAATTTGTTGTTTATTCTCACCTCGGCGGTGCTGTCACCCACTTCCCGTTGTGGGTCCTCACGTACTGGTCTGCAGTACACAACATCAAATGCGATGCATGGGTGCCTTGGCGAAACTGCCAGGCATGGGTCAACCATCAGAAGAAAGTTGGTAGAAAAAATCCTGGCCATGCAGCATTGGCGGAGGAAACAAGCATGATGCTGGCGATGGTTCCTTGGGGGCGCTGCAAGCCAGCAGGCCTTTCGGACTCCAAGCCATTCCACACACTCTGGTGCTTTGTCGGAGCTCATTGGCTGTCGGGTTCCCAGATGGACAACACGCTCGAACTTCTGCGCTACAAAGTCAACACCATCCCAGAATCAATGCAAAATACTTGTATCTGGGGAACAGCTCTCATTCCGAAAATTCTTGAGGTGTATCAAGCAGCAGATGCTGGTACCTATTGGATTGCTCCCGATCTGCGATGGATTCGTGATCTTGCAAAGGACGTGGTTCAGAGTCGCACTGCCTTAATTACCTCAGGGCATCTTGGCCTGATCACGGACGAGCCGCATTGGGTGGCTGTCATCTTCGACATGATGCAGCCCGAGGGCATGGTTCGCTACGGTGATTCCTTCAGAAACGAGATTCCCGAGGAATTAGCGGCTGCGTGTCGTTGGCGGCTCAATCAGCACACATCCGAAGACCTCGAACTTACAGACCTTCCCATCGCACGCCAGGAGGATGGCATTCCTATGGTATTCTTGTGGATAATGCGCAGCAGCATTTTGTTGACCCAAGTGTCCCTTTGCTTGAATCCGCCAAATTCATGGATGCACAGCTCGAAGTCTTCAATAAAATCTGCGTGCAGGCCCTTGAACAAGTATGGTCACTTTAGATCCCCCTTACCTTGTACACTGACTTTCTTGAATCTCTAGCTCAAGATTGAACAAGCACTCGCGATCACTGAGGACGAAGATTTGGACGACCAGTCCAATCAACACACAGCCACCTTTGCTGCCACCAACAACAATGACTCTGACTGTGACTCGCCCATCCCCCTCCTGCGCCGCAGAGTGCGAGAGGCCAAGTTTACCTTCACTTCTCCCATCTCCGTTGTGTCCTCCAGCCCTTTTCCTTGTTCGCGGTGCACGTGTTACGGGCGCCAAGCGCCCCAAAGGTCATCCTGACGCACCAACACCAAATCTGAGCCCGCAGAAGAGCCGTATCTTCAAACGACAGGCGGACAATGTGGTTCCCACTCCAGCGCAACCTCCCTTCGCGGCCCACAGCTCTACCTCTGCGCCGGGCCCCACGGTCGATGTTTTTGGTCCAGTGAATCGGCATCGAGAACAAGACGGCTATGGCTCAGATTCTGAGGTGGGAAGCGGCAGTGAATGGGACGGCTGTAGTACCGGGGACAAGGATGATTATTCCTGGGGCCCAGAGGATGATGCTCCTATTCCGCCGGAGTCGCAGTTGCAGATGACCGTACGTGCATTCCACAATTCGTTTGTTCCATGAATTTCACTTACTTTACCTCTCAAGACCGATGTCATGAATCGTCTTTTCATTTTACTTCCAGAACCCGAACAACCCGAACAACCCGATCATTGATCAGATCAACTATCTGATCAATCAAACTAGGATACCGTTTTAGGATCCCAAACAGTTATGATCGGTTTCCCGACCTTCGGGTTCCCAATCGCCCCTCTATGTTCACATACCCCTTCATTTACTTTGCATTAATCTTGTCCATTGTCATTGGACACTGTACCTTAATTTACAAACCCCTAGGGACTTTAGTATATAAACTGTGGTTATTCTCCTGTACTTTGCACTATTCTAGTCTAAACTCCAGGCTTATTTGTTGGAACTCTTCGTGCTTTAGTCGCCCTTGTCATCTCAGAACCCAGAATCTGCTCTGTGCTGACAACCGACTTTTCTCTCAGGTCCAAGCCGCTGCCAGTCGCGTACCAAAGCCATGGAAGCCCTGCGCCATCTTGAGGGAGCTGCATTGGACGAACCTTAAGGACTTTTACCACCTGATGGAGCAGGTGATTGGGCGGTGGATTGATGGCGAGTTGTGGGCTCGAGGGACATTGAAGTGGAAGGATAGCGTAATCCAGAACATTGAGCAGGGGAAGGGGAACGCGCCTGGCGGCCACACCACTCGATGTGGAGTTTTGGTAAGCCTACCCCTCACTATGCTCCAGCGAGATCCTGACCTGCATGTAGCACCCGTATCCTTCCACTCAGAAGAAAATCAACGACCATCTAACATTGCTTCACAGGGCAGGGGTTGTTCTAACCCTGCTCTCGATACGCGGGATCATGGTCGGCCACATTCAGCACGATGCTCCCGAGCTCTTGAGAAGACGATGTGATGGCAGTAATTTCCGCTGCTCAGAATCATTTACCCGGAGCTATCTTTGCAATACACTTGGGTGGAGCAAGCAACGTTCCATGAAAGCCGCTCAGAAGCTCCCCACCAATCACGAGAAAATTCTAGAGGAGGTTTTCTTCCACCTGGCTCACACCATTCATGATTATGCTGTCCCCACCCTGCTTATTGTCAATACCAACCAAACCCAGATTGTTTATCAGCAGGGTACGGGCTCAACCTGGACTCAGCGCGGTTCTAAACAAGTCGCCGTGGTTGGGCAAGAAGAGAAGCATGTGTTTATGCTTGTACCTTCCATTTCTGCTGGCGGGAAGCTCCTTCCGATGCGGGCTGTCTTTCAAGGGAAGATGGCGGCGTCTTGCCCATCTACAGAGTCCCCTCGGTATGACGAAGCCATCGCGCTCGGTTATGTCATGCTCCACTTGGGGACTGCGACGTACTGGTCCAACCACGACACCATGCACCTGCTTGATGACATCATCGCGCCATATTTCGAGGACATGAAGAAGGAGCTCAGGCTTCCATCATCGCAGGTCTCTATATAGCTGATCGATTGTTGGTCAGTGCACAGGTCGAAAGAATTCCGCGCATGGATACAGAAAAACCACCCGAACATCATTGTTCTTTACATCCCCGGCGGCTGTACCGGTGTCTGGCAACCCTTGGATGTCGGTGTTCAGTGTCTGCTTAAGCTCAGCATCAAGCACTCGGCTCATCGTGACGTTGTACAAGAGGCTCTCAGCCAAATCAAGGCCAACAAGTCTGTGCACAATATCAAACTCGATACCATTGTTGGAACCCTCCACGATAGGTCTGTTGGCTGGATCGTGCAGGCCATCAACAACCTCAGCGACCCTACTATCATTACGCAGGTCTGTTTTTCAGTTTGATTTATGTTTTTCTATCTAACCATTTTGGGATACATAGGTGTTCGAGCTGTGCCACGTCGGCAACTGGAATCTCTCTCATGCATCACACTCACTTCCCCTCAGGCCCTTGCCGGTCTCTGAGAGCTTTGTATGACCAATCCGATGCTCTATGTAGCTCTCAATCAGGCCAATCCTGTGGCCGATATCATCCAAGCGGGACCTAATTTGGAAGAAGAGCCGTATGGGGAGTCCTATGTGTATGATGACTGCGATGTTCCCCTTGCTATTGTCTCAGACCATCTCCTTTCTGGCGGCTCTTCTATCGCAGACACTTTCGTTGTCGGTGATGATGGGGGAATTTCCCGATCAGGAAATGCAGAGGGGTCGGAGGCTGAAGATGAGTCTGATGGCAATGACACACCTGTGGCTCTTGGGTGGGGACAGTGCAAGAGAGTTGCGGCACGGCGCTATCAAGGCCCCACTTGGGAGGAACATTAGATCTTTTTTGTTGCGCATACTTTTCGATTTGTTTTGTAGCTTTAGAATAGCTCAAAAATCAATTTTACGCTCTCTGGTGGTCTGAAACAATAAGGTGTTCACTGGCTGACTGTTACCAGCACATGTATGAAATTTGTTCAGTTCACGACCCCCTGTCACCCGTCACCTGAACATTTGGTCGAAATGATACAGTAGAGGGGTATATGAGGGACCAATGTCAGACTCACTACTGTTCACATCTTTCATTTTCCACTACTGCTCTGACCCTGGCACTCCACTCCATCAGCATGCTGACAATCTCTGTGTGGCCCTCTTTGGCAGCAGCCTGCAAGGAGGTCCCAGATCCTCCCCATGCTGCATTGATGTCGGCACCTTTCTCGAGAAGGGCACCAACAATCTCTGTATGGCCTCTAGCAGCAGCAGCATGCAATGCGCTCCCATCTGCTCCCCCTGCTGCATTGACGTCAGCACCCTTCTCAAGAAGGGTGCCAACAATCTCTGTGTGGCCTCTAGCAGCAGCAGCCTGCAATGCGCTCCCATCTGCTCCCCCTGCTGCATTGACGTCAGCACCCTTCTCAAGAAGGGTGCCAACAATCTCTGTGTGGCCTCTAGCAGCAGCAGCCTGCAATGCGCTCCCATAGAATCCCCCTGCTGCATTGATGTCAGTACCCTTCTCAAGAAGGGTGCCAACAATCTCTGTGTGGCCTCCAGCAGCAGCAGCCTGCAATACACTCCCATAGAATCCCCCTGCTGCATTGATGTTGGCATCCTTCTCGAGAAGGGCACCAACAATCTCTGTGTGGCCTCCAGCAGCAGCAGCCTGCAATGCGCTCCCATAGGATCCCCCTGCTGCATTGATGTCAGTACCCTTCTCAAGAAGGGTGCCAACAATCTCTGTGTGGCCTCCAGCAGCAGCAGCCTGCAATACACTCCCATAGAATCCCCCTGCTGCATTGACGTCAGCACCCTTCTCAAGAAGGGCGCCAACAATCTCTGTGTGGCCTCTAGCAGCAGCAGCATGCAATGCGCTCCCATAGGATCCTCCTGCTGCATTGACGTCAGCACCCTTCTCAAGAAGGGTGCCAACAATCTCTGTGTGGCCTCTAGCAGCAGCAGCCTGCAATGCACTCCCATCTGCTCCCCCTGCTGCATTGATGTTGGCACCCTTCTTGAGAAGGGCACCAACAATCTCTGTGTGGCCTCCACCAGCAGCAGCCTGCAATGCGCTCCCATAGGATCCCCCTGCTGCATTGATGTCAGCACCCTTCTCAAGAAGGGCACCAACAATCTCTGTGTGGCCTCTAGCAGCAGCAGCATGCAATGCACTCTCATCTGCTCCCCCTGCTGCGTTGACGTCAGCACCCTTCTCAAGAAGGGTGCCAACAATCTCTGTGTGGCCTCTAGCAGCAGCAGCCTGCAATGCACTCCCATCTGCTCCCCCTGCTGCATTGACGTCAGCACCCTTCTCAAGAAGGGTGCCAACAATCTCTGTGTGGCCTCCAGCAGCAGCAGCCTGCAATGCGCTCCCATAGAATCCCCCTGCTGCATTGATGTCAGCACCCTTCTCAAGAAGGGTGCCAACAATCTCTGTGTGGCCTCTAGCAGCAGCAGCCTGCAATGCGCTCCCATAGGATCCCCCTGCTGCATTGACGTCAGCACCCTTCTCAAGAAGGGCGCCAACAATCTCTGTGTCACCTCTAGCAGCAGCAGCATGCAATGCGCTCCCATAGGATCCTCCTGCTGCATTGATGTCAGCACCCTTCTCAAGAAGGGTGCCAACAATCTCTGTGTGGCCTCTAGCAGCAGCAGCCTGCAATGCACTCCCATCTGCTCCCCCTGCTGCATTGACGTCAGCACCCTTCTCAAGAAGGGCGCCAACAATCTCTGTGTGGCCTCTAGCAGCAGCAGCATGCAATGCGCTCCCATCTTCTCCCCCTGCTGCATTGACGTCAGCACCCTTCTCAAGAAGGGCGCCAACAATCTCTGTGTGGCCTCCAGCAGCAGCAGCCTGCAATGTGCTCCCATAGAATCCCCCTGCTGCATTGACATCAGCACCCTTTGCAAGAAGGATTCTGACAATCTCAGTATGGCCTCCAGCAGCAGCGGCCCGCAATGCACTCCCACAGGATCCTCCTGCTGCATTGACGTCAGCACCCTTCTCAAGAAGGGTGCCAACAATCTCTGTGTGGCCTCTAGCAGCAGCAGCCTGCAATACACTCCCATCTTCTCCCCCTGCTGCATTGATGTTGGCACCCTTCTCGAGAAGGGCACCAACAATCTCTGTGTGGCCTCCAGCAGCAGCAGCCTGCAATGCGCTCCCATAGGATCCCCCTGCTGCATTGACGTCAGCACCCTTCTCAAGAAGGGCGCCAACAATCTCTGTGTGGCCTCTAGCAGCAGCAGCCTGCAATGCACTCCCATCTGCTCCCCCTGCTGCATTGACGTCAGCACCCTTCTCAAGAAGGGCGCCAACAATCTTTGTGTGGCCTCCAGCAGCAGCAGCCTGCAATACGCTCCCATCTTCTCCCCCTGCTGCATTGATGTTGGCACCCTTCTTGAGAAGGGCACCAGAAATCTCTGTGTGGCCTCCAGCAGCAGCAGCCTGCAATGCGCTCCCGTAGGATCCCCCTGCTGCATTGACGTCAGCACCCTTCTCAAGAAGGGCACCAACAATCTCTGTGTGGCCTCTAGCAGCAGCAGCCTGCAATGCACTCCCATCTGCTCCCCCTGCTGCATTGATGTCGGCACCCTTATCGAGAAGGGCACCAACAATCTCTGTGTGGCCTCCAGCAGCAGCAGCCTGCAATGCACTCCCATAGAATCCCCCTGCTGCATTGACGTCAGCACCCTTCTCAAGAAGGGCGCCAACAATCTCTGTGTGGCCTCTAGCAGCAGCAGCCTGCAATGCACTCCCATCTTCTCCCCCTGCTGCATTGACATTGGCACCCTTTTCCAGAAGGATGCCAACAATCTCTGTGTGGCCTCCAGCAGCAGCAGCCTGCAATGCGCTCCCATGTATTCCCCCGGCTGCATTGACATCAGCACCCTTTTCAAGAAGGATGTTGACAATCTTTGTATGGGCATAGTATGATGCCACAATGAGCTCTTGATGCTCTGATGCTGCAGTAATGGAGCCCCCTCCAGCAAAAAGTTTGTAGTTTCCACAAGGTTTGCAGCTGCTGCAAACCACAATGCAGAGGTTTGTGATGGCCAATCTGAGTAATTCCATGGTGGGTAGTGCCATTCCCACCTCATTGTTTGCCTCCATTGCAGGGCCTGTTCAAGAAACTTCAGAAGAATTTCTCTGAGTTGAACTTCAGGCTGTCCAGCAGCATGTGCGAGGCAATATTGACAATAGTTGTGGAGATGGGGAGGTCAAATTGGAGGAAGAAGCTGAGGACAAATCGGAGGACACATTAGAGCTTGAATCTGAGTACAACTCTGCGGTAGAATCTGAGGATATGTCTCGAAATTCTTTGAAGGCAAGGTATGTGAGCAGAGTGCATGCTATCTCTGTCTGTGCACCTTGGAATTTCTCAGCCTGAATTTTGTCCAGATATTCCTGTGTGGTGAAGTGGACAAGTCGCACCAAAGAAGATTCCTTGTCCACCATGACAAGCCCAGCACAAAGAGAGAGAATAGTCTCAATATCCATAACATTGTCCTCGTCAAGCTCTCGTGAATCAGGCTCAACTGCCAGTGCTATCCGTAGTTCTGAGACAGTTAATGGCCTCTTTGCATTCACCACCCAAGCAAGGGTTGAGTAGGCAATCCGCTTCTTTTCATCCCCTGGTCTTCAATTTGTTTCATCACACTGCCATAGGTTGCATTCAAGCCCTTTGGTAGATGGTTGAGAGCCTCTTGCACTGCCTTTACAGAGAGTTTTTCCCGGAGAGATTCAATGTGGAGCTTGGCAAGTAGGAACCTGCTCATAGCTGTCAGTTATTTCCAAGTAGTAAATGATTACACCTTACATTCCAGCCACAGTATCAGTGATCTTTGCATGGATTTCCTTCTGTAACACAGGCTTCTTCCGAATGTGCTTTGACAGGTGGGAAGACAACTCAATCTGTGAATCAATGTATCCTCGAATATCCTCTGCTGCTGCATGAATCTCCAGTGTTTCAAGATTGGGAAAAGAGAAGAGCTCTGGAGAAACACTCGGCCTTGAAGTGATCATCAAGTTCACATTGCTACCCATTGCTGCCAGTTGTTTGAGTAGAATTTCCCGTTGAAACTCGGGACATTCATCCATGGCATCAACAATAATGAAGGCCTGTGAAAGCTCCATGAGGCAAGAGCTGAGAACATTGACAACTTCTTCCAGAGATGGTGCAGTGCCCTTCTCTCGGTGCTGCTTGTATAAATTCTCTGCAATGGAGCCAATATCCCTGTCATGTACAAACTGTCTCCAGAGACCTGCAAGAAGCCTAGATGGTGTTTGGCTGTCAACTTCCTTGTGGTTCAAATAAATGCAAGCAACACCAATATTTTTGCCTATGAATTGGGTGCTAAGATGGCCCACAACCATTGATCTAGAATTGTCATAATTATTATAAACCACTCAATGCAGAGAATGAACACACGCAAGGACTGTTTTCCCAGCACCAGCTGTATATTTTAACTTTATTAGTCTAAGTTGCATATGAGGGCAATGAATTACATACGAATTCCACGGCACCAAAGGGTGCTTCCAGAACCAGATTCCCATTTTATATAGACAGGATCTGCAAGCAGCCATCCACCAGTTCCCTTCTCCCGCTCCTGTGAAATATCTGCCTGTCGTAGAAAGAAATTGATAGGTGAAAGCCAGTTAATGATGATGTCTCGCTGTCGAATATTTATTTCTGCCCCCTCCGGAATGTGCACAGTGGCACTTCCAATATTCACAGTAGGACCATATCCAGGACCTCCAGGACCACCCAGTCCCTGTCCAATGCCCAATCCACCAGGGCCTCCTTCACCTCCTAGGTAAAATAAATATTGATGTTGGTATCCTAATGGATTCTCTCGTACCGTGGATGGGGATGGTAAGGTGGGGTTCACTGGGTTGGAGAGACATAGCCATTCTCAGTAAGTGTGGATCTTATGTATGAGAGACAGAACTGTATCAGCCAGTGTCAAAGTTCACCTGGAAGACAGAACTGACCAAAGAGAATCAATTGCTGCAGTAGACTTGGAGGTCGTAGCACGAAGGATGTATTGGGGCAAAGAGAAGTATAAGAGGAAGGGTCGGGAACATGCACACGTTGCGCTTTAAATTAGATAGAAGGCTGTGACGGGAGATCCGGGGAAGTGCTCGGCCTCATTGTTCTGGTCCAGTACGTTACGGATTGATGTGGCGGAGATGTGGCGCTTGGACGATGACAACCAGCTGACAGCGACGCTTCCATATCGGGCTCCCGAATGAACTGCTGCAGTCCCGCTCAAACTGTAGATCAGTCAATTCTGCAGCTCAGTGTTGGGCTGGAGGGAAGTAGCTGCGGTGCCCAGAGTGAGCACTGAGGACTTGAGGATGTTGTGTGATCGCCGTTGTTCGGGTGTAGTACTTACGTGGGTGCCAAACTTGGATTGACAGCGGTGCTTTTGCAATGACAGCAAGCTTTCTGATTCATCTCGCAGTGAAGATTCAATATGGAGCTCCGGTTCAAGGATAGAAAAGAAAAATCGGGGAATGCAGGCAATGAACTGGAATACTCGTGTTGGAAATGGAGTCTAACCTGTGAGATGAGGAGGCGCCAACAACTCCCTTTTCAACCGGATCGCGCCGTCTTACTTAATCACCGACCTTGATCAGACTCCGATCATGTATGTACCGCTTGTGTACCCCAGCTCCCCGCCCGTACATGTATTTCGGGACCTGGCGCCTTTCTTGCAGACAAAGATCATTGTCGTGCTTGCGATAACACCTCCCAACGGACAGCTGTCCACGGCATAGGTTTTAACGAGGTACGTCTACAGTTTGTGTTTCCCCTTCGTCCCGCCCGGCCTTTTCCCATCGTGCTCTCATTTTAATATTTTTTTCCCTTTCTGACTCTCTTACAGCCTTGTCCCTTGCCCCTACAAGCGCCGCATGCCATGCGCATACGCACCATGTCCGTCAGCGCCCACGGACATCGACTCAGCCTCGCCATACACATCTGCACTGACTTCGTACAGTCGCCCCGGCGTCAACTGCATTCAAACCCGCCTGTGACCGCCCATCCTGCCTCTCGCCACCGCCGACCGCATTTCTGAAGGCCTATGTGCTCCTCTCGCGCCTATTTGTCTCGGATGCGCGGACCGATCGCCCGCGAAGCAACGACGTCGCTCCTCGGGGAACTGGGCAGCCTGGGCACCGGCGGCGATGCGATCCACCCGCGTCGTGCTCGTAATCTACGTTCTACGGCGCTCGTTCCCGCCTCCTTGGCGTCTCTCCGACGGGTCCACTTCGCGTACGCCGTCAGCATCACGGTACCTTTCCGCGAGGATGTCCTCAGGGCTGTCGTCTTCGCCGACAGATTGGGACCTGGACCACGTCTTGAGTGCCATTAGGGCCTCGGTCTTGGAGGCCCCAGCGAACCCGGGAATGAGAACAACCTGCACGTCCTCCTTTTACCAGATAACTTACACTTCTACACTGTGTTCGTTGCTGCTCAGGCCACCGCGGAATGCACGAGAGCGCGCACGTTTGGGAAGGTACGTCACTCCCATTCCTTTGCTTTCTACCAACGCCCTCATCTTGTGAAAAACAGTCAGGCCAAGGCTTGCACCGTCGCCATTCGATACGTGGCGGTTAGTCTCCGCCCACCTCCCCATACCCTCTACATTGCGCTGCCATATCGTCAGGCATTGGGTTAGCACAGCACCCCGCCCGTTCATCAACGACACCGTCCGTACCCGTGGCGGCCTCATCAGTGGACGACACGAGCTCCCGACGGCCGGCACACGCGTCCCCCCCGTGCTGAGCCCAAGGCATATCGCCTCCCTCTCCCCCTCCCTCTGGCTCTCTGGCCCTCGATCTACCTTCGCTGACCGTCCAGCCCCGTCGCCTCCATCCGTCTCTCCACCATGTTATCTCCATCTACGTGTCGATTTCCCCGCATTGTCGCGTCTCCATCGACGCGCCTCGGCTCTAGCAACCCCTCTCCCCCACCAACGACGCTTCTCCCACAGCACTTTCAGCGGGCCCCCGCGCATTCGCCTTTGGAGCCCGCAAGCTACAATACGTCTCCGAAGCGGTCCACGCGCGGGCAAAATACGCACGTTGCGTACAACGAGCTGGTCGTACCCGCCGTGCCCGCCACGTCCCGCCCACATCCACCGCCGCGTTCTCGCCCACGTCCCGTGGGCTATCACGATCTTGCGATCCAAGCCCTCGTCAAGCGCAGGCGACTGCGCACCAGGCGAAGACGTTGCGCAAGCACAGAATTGCGTGGATGGGTATCGAGCCACCGCCGAGAAGTCGCGGAGAGGTGCGCGGGTCATGCATTATGCGCGGAGGGTGTGGAAGAAGCAACCGCGAAAGAACCGGATGCTCGTAGAAATGGGGCGGGCCCTCTTTCACCATGCTTCCGCCGCGCTCGACGGCAGCCCCCAAGGGATACCGCGCCATGACTGGCAGCAGAGCGAATCCTATTACCAATGGGGCGTGTCGCATCCGCCCTCCATCTCCTTTATCTAGGACCACCTACATGTTTCTGCTCAGATTGCCGTGTCGAATACTTCTCCCTCCTGAATTCTCACTTTATCTGTCGTAGTTAGCAATTTCTCCTCCCTACACTTCGGACCATCTTTTGAGCGTAGACAGTCCTCAATAAATGAATTCCGGCTTTGAGGCACTCTCGGCCGACGTTCACCACCTTCCCCTTGCTGTGCTACTCACCTAACAACACCATCCCTCCGTGTTATCCACACAGAAATTAGCTCTAATCCGGGTCCAGGTTTGACCCTCAGCTCTGCGATTCCTTGCGCCTCCTGTGCACGGTGGCCTAGTACTCGATAATTCGCAAAAAATCAGGCATTTTTCCTGTCCCCCGTCGGTCCATCTCTCCTCGGCGAGGCCTCCAAAGCTATCAAACAGTCCCAGGCTTGGAGGACACCTACACTTTATACTTCCCTGATCATGAAATCCATCCGATGCGCAAATTGAAGCCGGCATATTTCCTTGCGTATGTCGACTATTGGCCTTGCTCTTCCGTTCCGGCTTTGTGGTGCTTATGGGTCCTAATGGGAGCGGACGTCCCGAGCTGGCCATGGTACTTGGACGCCGCGGACGCCGCCCACCATGGCTTGGTACGCGAGATGGATCGGGCGGCGCGGGCGGGCACCGCAGAGGATGCGTTTGTCGTTTGTCCGAACCGTACATCAACACGAGCCGGGGGGATGCCGTGGAGTACCGGTCGGTACAAAGGCGCGGACAGGATTGCGCGGCCCGGGGCGTTGAAGAGGCAGTGGGACTCACAGGAGTTTTTTGTAAACAAAAGAAACCCATTGTGCGAGAAACGACTGCGACGCGACTCGTGTCCTCTATTATCACCCGCCCCGTCTCACAATAATGTAAACTGTACCTCTGTACCATGTACCTAACTGTCCGTGCGTGCGTGCGTGCGTCATGAATGTGAAGCATAAATGAAAGAAAACAGTTCGTGTCCCGTCGCATCCCCACCTCCTCGCCTACACCCACAACCCATCAACCCCCGCGCACAAACGAAACGACGAACGCGCAAGAACTAAGCACCAAGAACGACGCCCCGCCCTACACGCCCCGCGCGCCGCAGCACGCGCACGCCCGACACGAGCACGAGCAGCAGCGCGAGGAGGACGCCCGCGAGCGCGGGGCGGTTGGCGAGCGCGGAGGAGCAGCCTGTGCAGGACCAGCCTAGAAGGGAGGGGAGAGTGCGTGAGAAGTAGGTTATGGAGGGAAGAGAGAGGGAGGGTAGGGAAAAGAGGGAGGGAGAGAGAGGCGGGAAGGGCGGGGGAAGAGAGGGAGGGGGACGGAGAGGAAGTTGGGGTGGGGAGGAAAGAGGATCGGGCGGGCTGGGAGAGAGGCGGAGGAGGATTGGGTGGGCGGATGGGACAGGAAGAAGGCAGCAGGGAGCGGGGAGGGGGATGGAGCGGGACGAGATGGAGAGCTGGGGAAGGAAGATACAAGAAATGGATGGAAAGAATGATGGGACAGGAAGCGGGGTAGAGGGAAGGGGAGATGCAGGGGAAGGAGGAGCGGGACCTGGGTAAGGACGAGAGCCCGGGACGGGGTTTGCACGCCGCGCCAGTGCTAACGCCGTGCCGTGCGGTACGGTGTGGATGGATGGGGCAAGGTAAGAAAGAAAGCAGGACGAGAGCGGTAAGGGAGGGAGGAGTGGAAGAAGGACGTCAGGGAGGGGGGACCGGAGGCGTGTGCGGTGAGAAGTGGTGTGTGGGACGACAGGTAACCTGTTTCGGAGGTTACACGCCGCCCGTGGGTAACGCGGCGGCGTCCCTCCCCCGTGCCACGAAGCACCGCAGAGAGCAGAGTCCAGTACAGTATAGTAAAGTAGAATCGAGCGAGCCGACTCACCACTGGACAACGGGGTGTACGCCTGCGGTGTGTACATGGCAAACGAGAGGGCGGTATTGGGGCTCATGAACCCCGCGCGGGCGGTCGCGGTGGGGCCGCGGTCGTCCCACATGTGCAGCGTGTACGACGCCTGTGCGAGCTTGGTCCCGGGGTTTGCCTGCGGGTCGTCGTTAGCATCATCGCCACCAAATATTCAGAAAGCGCACCTGGTTATACGAATAGATATCCCACACGACGCTCGTCGCTGTCCCAGGAACATGCCCCGACGGGTGGCTCCACGGGGTACGTGTTGCCGTTGTCGCACACGGCGCTGAGCGTGAGGCTCGTGGGCGTCGCGAGGACGCTGGTAAAGTTCCACGCAATAGTGATCATCTGGTTCTCCGCGATCTTGAAGAAGCTCGTGGTCGTCTGCGGGTCCGTCTGTGCGATCGAGGGTGCGTTGGAGGCTGGAGGGGGGGTGGGAGCTGATGCGGAGGCGCCAGATGCGCCGGGTGCGCAGGATGACGGTGCGCCAGAAGCGCCGGATGTGCCAGAGGGGGCGGAGGACCCCGGCGGCGTCAACGGAAAATTGGAGTCGTCGTCGTACAAGACAGAAAAGCACAGCCACCGCTCATGACGTGCACATTCGCCGTGTTGGCCGCGTTTCACACGGTTTGGACAGATGACCACGAACCACCATCTCGTATTATCGAGGTCCCCACTACGGGATTCCTGGACCACCAGGGTTGGATGGGGGATGGACATCAGCATTGCCATACCGCACGCGCGCCGTTCGCTGTGGTCTTTCGCCCACAGCCCCCATCGCTACTTTGACGGGAGCTTGAAAATGAAAATACCTTGTTCTCTCCACTGAGACCGCTATGCCCGATGTTTCGTGTGCAAGTGAGATGGGTGAACCTGGGAGCCGAGGTAAATATATGACATTGCTTGCCATGCTCTTGTCGAGGTCGTTTGTCCTCGTTCGGGCTGTTTCGGACGCTGTGGAGACTCGTCCGATGGAGCGGATCAGATCATACATGTGACAGAAATCCACGCGGACCAGACTTCCGCTCCACTTCAAGGTCCACTCCGAGGTATCCAAAATTATTCACGGGAATTTGTGGCGACTCTCGAATGACTCCCTCTTCCAACAGCTTGGGAATTGAGATCTGTTGTGCACTCTTAGACCAACCAGGCCACAAGCTCAGTCAAGGAGCTTTTCCTGGATTTCTCTTGTGCTCTCTCCTTGCGTCCTGGATAAAATCCATGAATCTTGACAACCATGCCTTGACTTGCTGGTGACTGTTGTAAGACAGTGTGATGGCTCTCAATACCTTCCCGAGCTTCCCGCCGTCTCATCTGTATTTGATACTGTCACCCTTGTACGTTCGTACAAGTTGTTGGGCATCTGGTTCATCATTGGCTGCTATTATCCTGTAAAGGCGTCTATGCTTATCCAGCACATGCCATACAGGTTACCGGGGACTCGACTAGTTAAAAGGAAGGTGAACTTGGTCTTGAGAGCATTGGGTCAGAGCGAGGTCGCGAGATAACATCACTCCGCATCTCTCCAGAGAATAGATAGGAGTTACTGGATAACCTCTCTACTCTGGATCTACGGTGGATGTGGGCTGTCCTGCAGAGCGAACTGGACTGCTTCCTAGCTCAAACGGCCAATTGTGCGTTACGCGAAGTCTTGGGCAAAGCTACCCGACGGACACATGGGATATCTACCTTTTGTACTATTTCGCTTTAGACACATCCTCCGCTGTCCACTACGGCCGGGAACTATCTACCTCCCTGGATGTAGTTTGCAATGTCACAGTGGAGGTTTGAGGCCACAATATTCCTCGGGTATGGTGCCTTATGGCTTCAATATAGAAGACGAGGCCCCACACCACCTTGGTGTTAAATTGCCACACTCAACTCCAGGTGGAGCAGAGTTTTTGCACCATGTCTCCAGATTCCAGCATTCACCTGTTCTTGGCATCGTGGTGACCTGCCGCCCGGTAAGAACTGCAAGAAGTGACTCAATTATTCGGGACGTTAGCAATGTGGGCATCACTGGGCACTTCAACCTTCAAGATTGGCAGGATGAAAAGTCCAGCTCTGAATGTATTTCATGTACCCAAATTGAAGCTGGGAGACGGTTTGTTCTTATGGTTGTTGCTTTCTGGATGTCAGTGAATTCTGTGAAGGGCCGGAGAACTGGCACTTGACTCCTAGCTGATTACGGTTAGGTTGGCAATTGTTAAAAAGGAAGGTGATGATTGTCCCATAGGCCGGGAAAGGAAACAGATTCGACGCAAGCTAGTTCATAACAGTGGAGATTAGTTAGGTACATCCATAGCATACATAGGACACCTTGTGTATGTAGTATGGTCACCGGCCATTCTGATGCAGGACCTTGCGCCGGCAACTATCCTATCCTATCCTATCACTCGACTCTCTGTAATGAATTCTGCAGGCATCATCTTCCTTTCTGTCCATTTCACCAGTGAATCACACCTATTGCAGTTCTAAACCAAGTCATACATCAGACATGGTGAAGGGTGAGAGTGCCCATTTTGTAATTTATAGAGGTTTGTGGTAAGTTGCATGTACTGGAGATTTGTTCCAATGAATGAGCTTGAGGCGTAGTTCAACTCAAGCTTCACAGTCAATGACCCGATTAGGGCATTAAACCGTCCTGTATTTTATGAAGATACATCTCATAAAAACGGTTACGGCCCTGTACCATTGGCGAGGTTGATTCAACTCTAATGGTACGGCTTCTGATGAATTCCACACTGAGCTTAAAGTTGCCCTTACAGCAGAAGAAAGGATCTAATGGATCAACCAGTTGAGATTGGGAAGTTTGGAGTAGAGATGGACTCAGACTGCTACTCTAGCGCTCCAGCCTCCCCCACTTCCAATCTCAACCCCTCCTCCTCCATTCCGATGGATATGGATACTCTGTTGCCCGACCCTGCAGCTTTGCAACCCAAGGTCCTGGATGTTTGCATCCTGGACCTGGCTTCCAACTCCGAGGGCTGGTGTGATGGTGTACAATGATGGACACGGCTGAGCACCATTATCTAATGACCCCTAGTATAAGGTGGACTTGTATATAATTCGTTCTAGCACTAGTTGCTCTGCAATTAGTAATTATATAATACAATTGTCTTTGTCAGCAACGGCCTCTGGGTCGGCTAAACAGCGAGTAACCCAATGAGAACCCCAACCAGGATAAACCCGATAGACGCTAATAGCTCGTGTGTTCCCCGAGCAGTAGGACCAGTCGTACGGTGTCTTCCCTAGGAGGCCGTATGTTGTAGGTCAGGATGCAAGGCGGAACCCAGAATGAGTTGAAGAGGGTGTGATATCCACTCAGGTATACAACCCGGGGCGTAGATACAACCTGTAGTACAATGTGGAGGAAGCGGGGCAGGGTGGAGACAATGCCTATGTCAAGCCAAGGTAGAAGCCTGAGATCAGACGAGGTAGAATCTACTGTACATGGAGATTCTACCGAACTTATATAGGCTTCTAATAAATTAAGGTGATCGCGGTCAATTGCGATCAGTTCCTGTACCGCAGCATTAAGGAGTGTTAATGCTGATACTCCTAGACTCCTGTGTGTTGGTTTCCGTGGCATCAGAGGGCTTAGGAGACCTGACGTTCGGGTTTCCTAATCCTGAGTGTCATTGTATCCAGTGGTTCAAACCCCGATCGGTTTGCAACCACTCCTGTACTTTGTGTACGCTTCTGTGTCAGCCCTTGGTGCGTCCGGGGACTAGAATCCGTCTGTACGGGTTCCTAGTCCCTAACGTCTTCTGTATCCCGTGGTGCAGACTCCCCGAGTCTGCGGCTTTAGAATCTGAGGCCAGGTTTCAACCGTGAGAAGGTCACGTGGTGGCGTCATGAGAGTTCCATGCCGCTAAGACATGTCGCGCGAAAAAGTAGAACCCGGGTGATTCATGACAGTCTTTCTGCTACTCACTGCTATATGTGAACACTGGAAGATTAGGTGTTTATCACCCTGGACCCACTGAATAGCTGAGTACCTGTATAACTGCTCTTGCTGCCCTCAAGGTACTCTATCAATGGTCCCCCAGACTCAGGTGACAAGTCCCTGGGCTCTTGCATTTGTATATACTTGCGGAACCGTTAACCCCTCTGCTTTATAGGCCCTAGTGCGAGTGTAGTGCACAGCACGTTCTAGATCTGCCTCTAGCGAAGTTTCGTCCGCGAAGTCATCTATACTGCTAGCCTCTGCCCCACTAATCTGCAAGTATCCACCCCTAGTGTCTATCAAATGCTTGAACTCTTCGAATTCCAAGGGTTGTGGTCCACTAGTGTCCACGTCCTCATGGTCTTCGGAGGCACATTCTGATCGTAACCTTCTTCAGAGTTCGAAAAACACTTCATCACCTGGTTGGGGATCTCTATGAGACAGTCCATCCGGTGTGAATCGTTCTCCTGGCACATGCTTCAACTTGAAGTGAAACATTAAGATCTTCTCAATCCATCTGTTTATCGTTGCATTCGGTCCCATTCCAGGGTTCTTCAGCATTCCCTTAATAACAATGTGTCCGACTCAACCACTATTTCCTAGCGCCGAAGATCCAATAGTACATGGCCTCTAGGGCTCTCATCAACCCGTACAATTCTCTCTTGGGTTGTGAGTAGCTAGCCTCTGTCTTTCCTAGCATGATCGACGCGAACCTGGCGAAGTACTTTTTCTTAGGATCGTCCGGGTCTAGTTGGTACACGATGATACCAATAGCTCGCCACGACGTATCCACCTGCAGCACTATATCTGAATTCCACTCATAATTTAATGGTTTCGGAGCCGGGCAGTCTTTCAACGCTTCTTGTACTTTGGCTTGAGCTTCATCGCACGCCTGGTTCCAGTCAAAGACTATGCCTTCTTGGTCAACTCATTAATAGGTGCTACAATATCGCCATATTTTCAATGAAGTTTCGCAATACTCCTACAGTCCCTAGGTACACTTTAACTTGCGAAAAGTTTGCGCATGGTCCCCAGTTATTGATGACCTCAATCCTCTTTGGGTCTGCTATCCGTCCTCTGTATGAGCAGATGTGTCCCACCACTGTGAACTCATCTGCACACAGGATCAACTTCTTTCCAGAGAAAGTTCCACCCACATGGGCCATCCTAGTAACCACACGGTTCAAGTTCTGGAAGTGTTCCCAAACGAACTGTCTAATTCCAGGATTTTCCGGAATTCTCTTGTAGTCGCCATCTGGGGTTTCATAACACGTAGCAGGGCCACGCACTGGTACATCGTCGATGTATGGGATGGTTACATGGGGTATCTCTTCCTTTAAGACATAGGTTACGTCGTCATGGAAGATGGGTACTGAGTTGGTCCAGCCCATAGGCAACTTAACTAGTCTCATAGCTCCGAATGGCGTCTGAAAGGTTGTATAGTCCCTAGGTCCTTCTGCTAAGTCCCTGTTGTCATACCCGACAAACATGTCCAGTTGCAGCTCCGCAGGCTCTTCCCGTGAAGTGTTCCGCTAGCTGCTCTGTCCCCGGCGTAACTCCTGAGTGTTGAATAGTCACTTCATTCAACCTCTCCAGCGAGTGCACTATCCGCAGTGACTTTCCATCTTCTTAACTACTGCGAATATGGGCGAGCGGTAAGACAAGTTCGAAGGTTCATATACTCCAGCATCAATTTTACTCTTGATGTTTTTGCAGAACTCTTCAAAATGTCCCGGTGTTTGACAACCGGCATTTCCACTGGGGGAAAGTGTCATGTTTGAAACTGTCCCCGCTCATCTTCTTCCCAAGCGAAGTCCGCATTATGTACCCCAACAAAGTGGTGAGCTGGCTTCACTTCTTCAGGCTCTAGGAACCCGGTGTTGTGACTCTCATCAACCACTTCCATTCGTTCCTCCGTATAGTGACCGTTAGGCGCGAAGTCAGGCGGGTACGTCTCTAGAACAGGCATGTTTGCTAGAGGATCCCCTATGATCTTCCTCTCTATACAAAATTTCGCGGGTAGTTCACCGAGTATGGGCGTTATCTTTTCCGCAACCAGCTTGTACTTCTTTCCCAACATTCCAGATGTAGGTTTCTGAGGCGCTAGCGCTTCTGGACCAACACCTGTCGCGGTACTGAAGGTACTTTCGGTGCGCTAGCTAGATGACTAGTACCCTTTCGCTCATGAAGCCATTCCGACTTTCCTAGCCTTTGATGCATGACATTTACCTTTCGGGACATTTTGCCCGCCATAAACGGTCTTTCTCACGGTTCGGTTTCTTCGGTTTGTTGGATGGCTCGACCTGATTAAATAAACAGATCTTGCTGCCCTCTTCTACATCCTTCTTGCCCAAGTATTGGTCAAGCAGTTCCGAAGCGACATTATCATCCGTAATAACTTCCTGCAACGCACACAAGTACGCGATCTTCCGATCATCAGGCACTGCCTCTAGCCCCTCTTTAGGCATCCCATACCCTACACATACCAGCTCTCCGCTCTCTGTGTAGTCCCAAGCAGTCATCACTTCCCTCCTCGTTGAGTTCATTGAAGAGTTCTAAAAATCTGGGGCTCCTTCAGATCGTTGCTAGCTCCTTCTGGTCTTTGTTTCCCTCATCATCTAGTGCGGCAACATCCAAAATATGACCCTAGGATAGGTCAGCAGTGTCAATAGCCT
>JARKIC010002479.1:0-60318 GCA_029378375.1 Mycena olivaceomarginata
GACTTAGATCCGATGTAGTGCCTTCAATTTAGAATTATTCCTTGCTCATATTATACAGTGAGTAGGGTCGTCTAGAGCACACAACCCAGATACGTATCTATCAGCGACCCTTGGCCAGCACCTTCTTAAGCTCAGAGTTCCTGCCTTCTAGAGCCTCGATCTTCATCGCTGATGCATGCATCTTCGACAGGAGGTATCTTGAACGCATCGACGAGGCCGCATTTCCGCCCCACCCTCCCTCGATATCCTTCAACGACAAGAGCTCTTGTTCGCAGGCCTTGACTGTGCTCTCCGCGGCAGCGATAACCTTTCGTTGAAAGCAATGTCCTGTGTCGCCTGGAAAATCGAATCTATAGCGGGGGGTAAGTGAGAAGTGAAAAGCGCGCGGGCGCAGGATCCACGCACCGTTCACCAGGCGCTCGAAGACGGCTCGGAAAACAGGCTTGCCCTGGACGGATCGTTGATGGTCGTCCGTTATGCGTCCCGATGGAAATTAGCTCTGCATGCTCCATGCTGCGAAGCGGAGCCTCGTCGCCCTTGAAAGGGAACTCGAGCAGCACTTGTGATAGGGAAGCTGTGGAACGTTCATTGAAGTGGTGGAAATATTATTGAAGTCAGCACCCACCTCCGAATTTTTGGAGAGCAGTTTGAACAGCCCACGCCTGTTCACGGCCCCAGGGGAGGTTCTTCGCATCCTCTGTGTCATCTCCGAAGGCTTTCTTCCGCACCTCATTCACTTCCCGATATATGATGTCCTCGACGGCGCCCTCCACTGTAGCGCCGTTGCGAACCTTGTGGATCAGCTGTAATAGAAATGCAGCGTCAGTTTCAAAGACAGGCGGAGAACACGGATGCCCACGTTCTCAAGATCGGTCGCCCGCCGCCGAGACGCTCGACGGATGCGACTTGCTCCCGCGTATACTCGAGGTCGATGTCCGCGTCCTCAAGTTTCCGCTTCACGAACGCCAAAGCACTCGCTGCATCTGCATCGTGCAGCGCAATCGTGTTCAGCGGTTTCGACGGTAGAGCTAGGAATCATGGGATGAGCCGCAAGCTTCACCACGAGACAGATCGGTGACCTTTCGCCAGCCGTTTGGTGTTTTCGCGGTTGTCAGAAATGACTATGACGTGTGCGAGCTGGAAACCATCTGGCTTTTAGATGATTAAACAGAGGAGGGTGGCAAAATATGTACCTGATTCTCGACCAAGCCTGCCGCCCACTCGGCAAGGACATCGTAGATTTCCTCGCGACTCGAACCTCGTGCGTCGAAATTTCGGAGTACGACAATTGGCAGGCCCTCCGCTGCTGCAATCTCCGCCTTGCTTTTCTGTTTCCGTCTTGTGTCAACGTCTTCGCGCCCCCTTCCGGCTCAATACGCGGGAGCATGACGTTGTCGTCCCATGCGCTCGTCGCCGATGCCGAGTTCCGCCATGATCCCGTTCCCCGCAACGCAGTCGAGCCGCCCATCATGCCACGTTCCGCGTTGAATCTCTCCGATCGTGCGGCGTGTATGTGTTCACTGTCCTCCACCCGCGCGCGCCCCCGTATCTGACGAATCGTGTACCGTTGGTGCGACGACTTGACGTGCTTGAGGGACCGCCGCACAACCGCTAGCATCTCGCGCACCTGCTCGGGAAGCGTGCTGCTGAGGTTCGCTGCCGCGTCTAGTCAGTAACGATCAAGTCCGCTCTGGGCGCGCGCACCTTTCTGGCCGATGAGCCCGACACTCGCGAGGTCGATGAGGTGGTGGATGGAGCCGAGGAACGAGAAAAACGGCCAAAAGCCGGTCTGTCTCGCGAGGACCTTCATGAGTGTGTATCGGAGGTGGCGTTCTGTAGAGGGCGGCAATCGATGATCAGGGCATTGCGATAGGTATCCTTCAGGACGGCATTGAGGAGGTGGCTCTTGCCGCTGCCTTGCGGGCCGTGGACGAACGCAATTGTGGAAGGCCACTCGGTGATGTATGTGCGCAGTGCCGCTTCAGCCTGCTTGCGCTCTTTCCACACCTCTTCTGCAGGGGAAACCGCCTCTGGACGTGGTGTGAATATGCGGAGCTCCGTCGATTTGGCGCGAATCCACCGATAGAGTCTGTATTCTAGGGGCATTGAGGACGGGCTGAAGATCACACCGCATCCGACTCTACATACCCCGGATATGGAACCAGTTTTCAATTTTGGCTTGGACCATGATGGAGCGTATGAAATCGAAAATCTAGGGACATCAGCGTGGCCATTAACAATGCTGAGACTCGGACGCACCGTATATGATATACCGGTGAGAATGAACATGATAATTGGGAACGCAATCCTGGGGTGTTTGAGCATCCAGTCTCGTACCTAAACATCTGTCAGGTTGCATGGAAACCCCGAACGAGACGCGCGCACCTTGTGGCCATCTGGCAAGTGTTGGGCGTATGCTATGCAGAGGGTTGTGGGTGACGCAGCTCCGGGTGCCCATACTTCAAGTCCGTGAACCGCATTGCGCGCCACTGACGCTGAGCGCATGCGACTAAATACGACACTGGCCCAGCGATGGGATCCAGCAGGAACCGGAAATGGCTCTCGAATGTCCCGGATTTCGCCATAGGGCTGGATAGAATAGATGCAGCAGCAGATATTATTGAGGCCATTGTTACTCACGCGCATGAGCTCATAGAGGCGCTCCTCCCCAATATCCGGCCCGTCAAAGCAAACACGGAGGAATTGGACGGATACCTTCGCAGGTCCTGAGCACCTGAGCCCAGCGCGCAAATATGGTATGGCCAAGATTCACCTCGATCCAGGGTTTCCCTTCGACAAGCCAAAAGTGGGTATCGTACCCCCAAGACGGAAGCCGTTGTTTTTCTCCCTCCGCTCTTAATTCGGCCTTGATTGCGTTGAGCGCAGCCTCCTCGTCGCTAGCGATGAATTCAAAAGCCACAAAAAACACCGCCTTCCTTGTGGCGCGGTTGGAGATCAACGACAGTGAAAGAATGTGCTTTAATGTTGGCCAGACTCGATCTGACAGCGTCCAAAGTGTGTTTCTCTTGTATGCGGGCAAAATGCCAGCGGACACTGGGCTCTTTGGGTTAAAAAATGAGGAAAATAAGGAGACAGGCCATAATTTGACGTACTCCCACATTCCAGGCAGAGCATCTACAAACAGGTATCTTTTTATTCGGGATGGCTCCTCAGCCTGAGAGTACCTGCGCAGCAGGGGCAAGATGGAAAGCGTGTCAGAGGACGGTGAAAGTGCCGTAGCATGTTGTAAAGAACGCCTTGCGCGCCGCTCGCGAGTGGGGGAACGTAGGACGCGATCAGCAGTCGAATACCTGAGACTCGGAGAGAGCTCGCAAGAGATTAGATTGATCTAATCTTGTCAAGACCGCGTACCTAGCAATTAGAAGTTGAACTTGCCCGTGCCCAACGCGTCTTGGTCTCGACGATGGACACCCCCGGACGGTGTAGAACTCTTGCGGAAGACTGGCGAGGATGCTGTCATCGCTTCCTTCGGCGTCGACACACCTACCGTCTCCTTCGGCCGCGATCCCACCGGCAGTGTGCGTCTTTATTTATATACGTGTGAACGACTGTCTTCACAAAGTATACAAAGGCTTGTTTACGAGACTAGTTTTCGATTCACATACCCGCCAAAGGTGAGGTGGGCAATGTTGTGGTGTGTGATTGCCCGGGGTTAAGAGATCGGCCACGCTTCCTTTGCACTCCTGCGAGTCTGCTTTGGCGCCTTGTCGTCTCACGCAGTGCTCGCAGGTATGTAGCTACTAGTTCTTCCTCTCCATCGTCGTCTCACGCAGTGCTTGCAGCCCGTGAGCTTCGCCGCGCTTCACCGTCCGGCGCGCGCCGTTTTTTTCGCCATGTCTCCCAGATTGGACAATGAAATCTGTTTTCCTCCATGCCACCACGCGTCCCAATCGTCCAAACCTCGCGCCGCCGCCTCCTAGTTCACAAGCGGCTCCTCGCAATCGCCGCAGCTCCAGAAGACCCAGTCATCGTGTCCACCAGATGCCGGACCCGAACGCACGCCGTCGCGCCACTCTTCGCCGTCTCGCCGTACCGCACACAGAACAAAGGGAAACTACATCCAATCCCTATCGCCTGTCCTACCAGGACCCCCAGGCGACAACCCCTCGCCTCTCGGACGTTGACTCCGAATAGGATTCGGCAGGACAAGCTCTCGCTCTTTCAACGATGAGTTACCTTGTCCGGGCCGTCCCCGCGATAAGACCTCCACTCCGGTTCACGATCCTTGCTATATGGCTCTTCCACCTTCCCCAGTCCCACTCCGACGCATTTCATCCATTCTGGATTCTTCGCTCCGCATCACTCCCCTCGAATTCGTCCAGCGTGCTCTCGATTGGGGCCCTCTCGCTAGGCGCTCAACTCGGTCTTATTTTTCAATTCGACAAAGTTGACGGCCCATCTACCACCATGGAAATTTGGGTATCCTCCTCGATTCCGTTCCGATGGAGGCCCGTCTTCCGGCAGACAAACTCGAGTACCTCATCTCATTAATCTCAAGTTGGAACTCACACTCCCATTGTACCCTCTGCGAGCTTCAGGAGCTGACAGGATACCTTCAATTGCATAGCAGGTCATCCCAACTCCGCGCATTCCTCCTGCGCTCTCTTCGATTTTTGAGAGCACTTTCTCGTCGCCATTCTCAGAGACGCATCTCCCGCCACCGCATGCCGCGACATTACCTGGTGGTCCACATTTGCATCTGCCTGGAACGGCATCCATTCATTTCTCCCCACCGCACTAACATCAATCTCTACACCCGACGCCAGCGGTTCCAAGGGCATCGGTGGGGTGCTCAACTCCAACTGGTTTTCGGTGCAACTCCAAAGCGCTACATGAAACGTGACATCCAAGTTCTACGAGAGGCTCTTTGCGTCGTCCACCCACATCCTCTGCTGGGGCGAGGACTTTTCGAGGGCAGCATGTCTCGTTCCATATCGAGAACCACGACCATCGTGACTGTTCTTACGAACCTCGCCCTTCCGTTTGGTCCCACGTTGGAGCTCGTACGCCACTTCCTAGCCCTAGCCTGTCAACTCGACTTCACATTCACTGCCATCTGGATCTCTTCGGAGGACAACGCCCTCGCAGGCGCAGCTTCTCGTTTCCAGTTCGCACGGCTGTTTCAAACTTGCACCCACACCTATCACCAAAAGCAGCCTCCAAAACATTGCGGCCTCTTTCCTATCATCTCGCCCCCATCCGCTTGCGCTCCTACCGCCTCACTTTTTCACAACAAAACAATATTCAACCCTCCTCTTGGGTCCATTCCACTTCCGCATCTCCCTGACCTCCGGTCATCCGACGCTCCTTCCTCTTGGCCTGTGTCTGTCCCCTCTTCGGGGATCGGCCCGGGTGCTTGAGACCGCACCATCCCGTTGTCACCCAAACACCTGTCTCTTCTCGTGTTCGAAGACAAGAAGTTAAAGATGCGCGCAGTCCTTGGCTGCCTCCACCTGCCCGTAAGTTTTGTCCCGACTTTTCGTGCCACTCGCTGACGTTTTTTGATTTCTCGTGCTCTTTATACTTCTTTTGGATGCTATGTACGCGCAGGCCCTGGCAAACCGCGCGCTCCGACTCTCGATGATCGCGTCCGCGCAAGTTTTCTTCTCCCCGCGTCCATCCCACGACCCCGCCAGAACCTCCGCGTGCTCCAGTCTCCTTTGCGCCTGGGCTCGCCTGCTAACTCTCCTCGCAAAAACTTTGCACCGGGTACGCCGACGCCAGGACCGCGCACCAAGCCTCGCCTGCGCAGACACACGAAGAACAAGACGACGAAAGAAGAGGGCGAGACCATCACCCCTCGTCCAAGGCGCGCACCCGCGCGTCGTCGAGGAAGCCAAAGACTCGTCATCCTCGAGGCGTCGAGCTGAGCGCCGAGGATTTCGCGCGCGCCTCGGGGTACAATCGAACTGGGAGAGCCCAAGCAGTCCGAGCCCGAGTGGTGGCAGAGCCGTAGCGGGAGCATGAGCGCCGGCGCCGGCGCCATGGGCACGAGCAACTCGCTCGCGCCTCCGTCCGCCCCGTCGTCCGCACCGAGGACGCCCAGGCGGCAGAGTCTGCATAAATCGGTCCTGATTCGGAGCGCCCAGCGCGCGGTGTGGGCGGGCGAACTCTGCGCCTTCGTCGGCCTCGAATTCGGGGTCCACACACCCGCGTCCAACTCCTCATCGAAGTCCAATTCCACATCTTCGACTCTGAGCGTAGGTGCTCGCCCTGTGGTTCGCGGGGGTTGCAACCTCCGTCTCCCCAGAAGAGTACTGTTGCACCTGTGGTCGCCCACGACGCAAGACGAGATTGATACGGACACAGGAGGAGGAGGAGGAGGAGTATTGAGGCTTGGGCTCGAAGTTGTGAGCGTGTCGAGTGGGAGTGATGTTTCCGATGATGATGAGGTATGTAATCCGTTTTCTCCTGCCTCCAATTTCTTTTCACGAAGCTTAATTCGGAATCTGTAGGACGAGCAAGACGTACGATTATTTTTTTGCATTCATCTCTGACTGGGCTGACACCTATTGTAAGGACGAGGAAGACCGCGAAGAGCAGCCCGCCTCGGTTGGCGGAAGAGCCTCGAGCGCATTGCGCTGTGGCCGTTTGGAGGACGGGTTAAGAAAGAGGTGGGCTCCTGTTTCTTGTTTCTGACTGCAGCGCGTTCTCTGCTTCGCGATCTGGTGAGACGTCCTTGGTGAACTTCTCACTATTGAGATGATCGCGTCGTTTTCTCGCGTCCTCATTTTGTTCTTACTAAGCTGAAACATTTTCTCGTCCGTCCAGGAGGAAGAAGTGAAACTGACGCCAGCCGACTTCCCCGAAGACATCGATGCAGAAGATGAGAATGTTAATGAGCTGAACGATGGGAACGACAATTACCAGAACGAAGGAAATGACAAGAATACGAATGAGGTCGGTGTCTATTTCGCGCTATGGTACGGTGGCTGATTAGATGAATGAACATAGATCTTAAAGCCCACGCCGAGGGCGAAAAGTAGTCGGGGTGGGTGTTCCTCTTACATCCCGTGTGGCGTCCGACCCATGCTCACATCATCCACAGGCGCAACGCACTCCTGCCGCCGCTCGCACACCAGCGGTCCCCAGACCAGCGTCTCCCACCAAAACGCCCGCACGACCACCATCTCCGCCAAAACATCCGCACCAAAGCAAACCACTCCAAATGCCTTCGGCGCGCCGCATCCCCGCTGCGCAGACGCCCCGCGGCTTTGGGCGGAAGTCGCTGCCTAGCTCTGAGGTGATTTGTTATTGCCCTCGTTGCCTCGCCAGAATGAGAGACTGATGTAGTTGACTGTTAGGTCGCACAAGAGGAAGAGCGAGAAGAAGGGGAACGATGAGGTCACCCCGATGGAGGTCGAAGCGGAGGGGTACACGCCAGTTTACGAGGATTTGGCGTCGTACCGTCTCCCTGACGCCTCCGCCCCCTCCTCCAGTTCTGCTGACGCTGGACAGCCCGAAGAGAAGCCAAACACCCCGCCCCCGATCAGAGCCATGCGTCCGCTCGCGGCGTTCATGACCCCGCAGGGCGTCGCGTACGGGCGAATGTCGTGTTCATATCCCTATCGGACATGGGGCGGACGGCACCTCCTTCATCCTACACCGCCGGTATCCGCCGCCAGCCCGCACGCTGTGGGTACCAAAGCAACTACCCACAGTCGCCGCCGCACGAAGGCACCCCGACACGTCGCTTCAACATCCCCTCCCCTCTCCAACGAAAAGAAAAAGAAAAACACCAGAAGATAAAACACTCACCGCTCTACACCCCGCCCTTCAGCACAAACCACCTTGTATTCCACCCCTTGGCGACGTTCGTGTACTTGTTCAGGTACCCTTCAGCACCTGCGGCCGTACCGGCGGGTTGAGCAGCGTCGCGTCTTGGTTGGTCACTAGCAAGGGTAAGAGCGGTCAACGCTTGTTCGTCCTCCTCAATTTCACGGAAAATACGAGCGGGGCGGGAAGGAGGAGGAGGGGGAACGGGTAGGTGAAGACAAACGGGAAAGACGAAGGAGGAAGGAGCAAGGAAAAGGAATACGCACACCGCCTCAAAAAACGCCTTCACCTCCCTCGCCCCCATCCGCCCTTACTTACTACGCTCCCTCCTCCCCCACCCGCGCCGCCCCCGCACCGCCGCCCGCGCCCTGCCCCGGCAGCTTGCCGCGCCGGTCGCGCACGAACACGTCCGCGCCGGCGCGCACGGCGAGCTCGAGGAGGCGCAGGCCCCGCCGGCGCGCGGCTTCGTGGAGCTGTGCGGAGATTCGTGTCAGTTATTGTGTTGCTAGAAAGCGAAGGGAGAGGAGGGGTAGGGAAGAGGAAGATGCAGGCGTCGACAAGAGGACAGGGGAAAGTACATGGAAAGCAGCAGTGAAAAAAAAAACGCACCCAACGCCCTCCCACTCGCATCGTCCAAATAATCCAGAATCCAAATGCTTCGCTCTCGGCGAGCCTCAGTAGCGCCAGCAGCGCGGGCGGAGGCTGCCCGTCCTGCCCCTGCCCCCTGTCCCTGCCCATGCAGCTGGGGCGACCCAAACGGCACCCCAGGCGAGCCCGCACCCGCACCCGGGGCCGCAGCCGGGAAGGGCGCGAGGATATACGACCTCAGCAAGCGAGTGGTACTCCGCGTTGAGGAAGCTGTGCGAGTCGTCGAACACCCCTGGTACCTCGCGCCTCCTCCCACCCGTCCCCGCCCCTACGGTGCACTCGCGCGCGATGCGCCCGACGCGTCGCGGAGCGTATCGTCTACGCCGTCCTGCTCGAGGAGGAGGTGGACGATGTCCGCGCACCGAGGGAGGCAGCGAGGTGCAGGGGCGTGGTGCCCGAGCCGGGCGGGTGGACGCCGTAGGGCGAGATGGCGCGGTGCGAGAGGAGAAGGGTGACTGTTTCGACTGGGGGAAGAGGAGTTGTCAGTCTACGGATGAGGATTGGATTATTAGAGTAGAGATGGGATATGGGATGAGATTGAAATGGGTGAGAGGGACCGAGCAGCACACGAAGCAAAGAAAGAAAGAGAGAACGGAATAAAGAAGCGAAGCATCCGTCAGTCCACCCCGGCCGCTCGTGCGCCTCAAGACAGCATGCACCCGGCGGAATGCATGCACCATTGCGCAAGACCATATGTAGCATGTAGCAGCGTCTCGCGTTGGCGGAGGCACACAGAAACGAGTGTGCGTGAGCAGAGATCTATACTTGATCAGGGATCCTGGCGTGTGTCATGAGAGATCCGTCCAAGATCCGGCGCAAGGTTGCTCCTTGACCTCCATGGCCCTAACACTTCTTGGCGCGTCCCCAACATCATTTGTCGTATAGCCCTCTTTCTTACCATCATAAAACAGTTTCAAAGCGCCGACGGCATTGTTTGGGAACCGGGTTGGGCGTGATGTCGGAAAACCACCAAATCTCTATGTCAAGGTGTATGGAAATACGAATCGTATCCTTAAAACACGGGTAGTGAAGCAAAATATCAAACCCACCTGGAATGATAGTTTGGCTTTGTACGCGGGTTTCGATCGAGTCGTATTGTGCGAGGCTCACGTTCGTAACCCAGAACCTCGCCACTCCATCGATGATTCTCACTTTTCGCCCTCTTTCACGATGCATTCGGTCCCGATGTGTTCATCGCCGAGGCAAAAACTTCTGTTGCAGATTTGATGGAGCAGTCCCATTCGAATGAAGGTGATCTCGACTTTCGTCTGCTGTGACTGACGAGGTTAACGCTCCCTGAACAGGCGTTTGGCTCGACATGAAAGCGCCGAAGGGCAAAGTCCTAGGTCGGCTGTCTGTCTGTCTCAGCGCCCTCACGGACGATAAGGCCGTCGAGCAAATGATTCAAGACACTTCAAAATTGAAGCTCCCGTCGCCGGTCGGAGACGCGTTGGACTCCGTTGCGGCCGTTGAGGGCCTTGGCTCCGGCGCAAAGTTATCGGATACTCTCAGTGGAATTCTTTCGGCGCTCGAGAACATTTTAAAAGTCGGGGATGAGCTTGCGAAGGTAACGCCTCATTAATCACGGTGAATCCATGATGTTGTTCTGACCGAAATCCAAGATTCATCCATATGCGAATGCGGCGTGGAAAGTTTTTGACGTCGGTGTACAACGTATGGATATTCTCTCATTACATTGCCCCTTCCATCTCAGCGATACTTCATACATAGATCGTGAAAAATCAACGGGAGGCGGACGACAAGGTCGTGAAACTCGTTGAAGCTATGGCTATGCTCTACTCCTTTGCAACAGAGGTGGACTCTGTCGTGAAGAACTCGAAGCCTGTTGAGGACACTGTTCTCCGCATTACCATGCAAACCATGGAGTGTGCTCTGCTCATCCGCGAATATTCAGGGCATGGCTTCTTGGGTCGGTGGTTTCATGCTTCGATTTTCGTTAGTGACATTCGAACCTAGGACGAGTCGCTCAGACTTCCTTCTTGGGTGCAGGACAAAGGATTGACCAGCTGGCTGCCGCGTTACTCAGATTGAAAGATGACTTTGATCGAGGACTTGCAGTCCAAACAACGGTCGTATCTGCGCAAATTCTGGACAAAGTCGAGAAATTGGGTACGAATTACTATTCTTGTCCCCAACCCCGTTTCGTCAGCTAAATGAATTCAATAGAAAATTCCAGTATCTTGAGTCGTCTCAGAAGCGCCAGTCCCAGACCATCTGTGCGTCGTGAATGTCTTCCTGGCACGCGAAGCGCGATCATCGAGGATATTACTCAACGGATGACTACACCCTCGGAAGCGCGAATCGTCTGGCTCTCTGGTGTGGCAGGCTCGGGCAAGAGTACGGTCGCGACGAGTGTCGCTGAGAGTACTTTCGCGGGCTCGGGCGTCTCGGGACATTCCTCTGCTTCACACGCAATGACGTGGTCGGAAGCGATCCGACACTCGTGCTTCATACCATTGCATTTGGGCTCGCCAAGGCTCACCTGCACATCGAGCGAGCTATTTGCACGGCTCTTGCCCGCGATTCTAACCTCGTCGAAGCGCCGATTGACAAGCAGTTCCAGGAGCTCCTTCTCGGGGCCTCTTGAATCTGTGAAGCAGCACCTCGTTGGTCCATTTATCGTCGTCATGGATGCGCTTGATGAGTGCGCCGACGACTCGCGTCAAGTTCTCCTCCGTCTGATTGCCAATTCCTTTACAAAACTTCCCGCGGCGTTCAGTTTTTCGTTACCTCTCGTCCAGATTCCGACATTACGAGGGTTTTCCGCAATAAAACTGCCGTCCAAGAGTGCTCTCTCGACATAACTACTGAGAGCCGCAACGATATCTCTGTGTACATTCGTGACCGACTGGCCACTATTCGACAGGCACATCCTAGTCTCGATCCCAAGTGGCCTGAAGAGAAATAGAAGAACAACTCATCAGCTTATCGGGAAATCTGTTCATCTGGGCGGCAACCGCACTTAACTTTGTTGAGGGAAAGAAATCGTTCCAGCCCCATACACGTTTGCAAACTCTACTCAAGACGCCGTTTCAGACAGGAGGGAATCTTGATCAGTTGTATACCCTTGCGCTTAAAAGCGACGGGGACTGGGATGACAAAGAATTCAGGGAACCGCAACAGCTATCCTGGCCGCCATCGCTCTCGCGAAGGTCCCCATGACAGATAGTGTGATGGATTCTGTTCTGGGTCTCGATGACGGTACCGCAGCTAGCGTCTTGAAATTTCTCGGCTCCGTCGTTCAGTGGAGCGCCGGTCAACCTGCTCGAACTCTGCATGCCTCTTTTTGGCGATTTTCTCGTGGAGCCTAATCATTCTGGTCCTAACAACCCTTGGTTTTTCGATGTTGCGACGGCAAAAAAATCATTGGCATTGGGATGTTTCACGGTCTTGCAGAAGCATCTCAGATTCAATATCTGCCACTTCCCTGACTCCCATTTGCTTAACTCGGAGGTACCTGGCTTGACAGAGTGTCATCTATCACCTGCGTTAATATATGCCAGTCGGTTTTGGGGACCTCATCTCGGGGACTCCGACTTTCATAACGAAATACTTGTATCACTCAAGAGTTTTCTCACTGGCCAGTTCTTGTTTTGGTTGGAGGTACTCAGTATCCGCCAGGAGGTAGCATTCGCTGCGGGAATACTGCAGTTTGCACAAAATATACGCTGGTGAGTACCGGTTTTCGAAAGGGTCGGATCCTGCTAAGCATGGGTTGACAGGGAAGAGACGATTGGATTGAAATGTTCCTCAAGGATGCACAGAAATTTGTTTCAGTGTTTGCACCCGCCATTATTCAAGTGTGCCGCACATCTACATCTCGGCAGTCCCCCTGGCACCGAAGCAATCAGCAGTACGAGCACATTACATATCGTGGTTCCCTTGTCTGCTTCGGTACAGTGTGCCTGATTCATGGATGAGCCTTGAAAAAATATTGCGAGGGCACGACAACTGGGTCTGGTCCGTTGTGTTCTCGCCGGACAGCCAGCACATTGTCTCTGGATCCGAAGACAAAACGGTGCGCATCTGGGACGCCGCCACAGGCGCTGCGATCGGCGAGCCGCTGCAGGGGCACGACCACTCGGTCTTGTCCGTCGCATTCTCGCCGGACGGCCAGCGCATCATCTCTGATCTAGCGACAAAATGGTGCGCATCTGGGACGCCGCCACGGGTACTTGCGATCGGCGAACCGCTGCAGGGGCACAACGACTGGGTCCGGTCCGTCGCATTCTCGCCGGACGGCCAGCGCATTGTCTCTGGATCCGACGACCAAACAGTGCGCATCTGGGATGCTGCCACGGGCGCTGCGATCGGCGAGCCGCTGCAGGGGCATGATGGACAGGGTCCAGTCCGTCGCGTTCTCGCCGGATGGCCAGCGCATTGTCTCTGGATCCGACGACAAAACGGTGCGCATCTGGGATGCCGCCACGGGCGCTGTGATCGGTGAGCCGCTGCAGGGGCACAACGACTTGGTCTGGTCCGTCATGTTCTCGCCCGGACGGCCAGCACATCGTCCTCTGGATCCAGCGACAAAATGGTGTGCATCTGGGACACTTCCATGGGTGCTGTGATTGGCGAGCCGCTGCAGGGGCACGACGACTTGGTCTCGTCCGTCGCGTTCTCGCCAGACGGCCAGCGCATCGTCTCTGGATCCAGGGACACAACGGTGCGCATCTGGGACACCGCCACAGGCGCTGCGATCGGTGAGGTGCTGCAGGGGCACAACAACTCGGTCTCGTCCGTCGCGTTCTCGCCAGACAGCCAGCGCATCATCTCTGGATCCCTCGACAAAACAGTGTGCATCTGGGACACTGCCGCGGGTGCTGCAATCGGCGAGCTGCTGCAGGGTCACAACGACTGGGTCTGGTCCGTCGCGTTCTCACCGGACGGCCAGCGCATTGTCTCTGGATCCCGTGACAAAACAGTGCGCATCTGGGACACCGCCACAGGCGCTGCGATCGGCAAGCCGCTGCAGGGGCCACGACAACTGGGTCTTGTCTGTCGCGTTCTCGCCGGACAGCCAGCACATCGTCTCTGGATCCAGCGACAAAACGGTGCGCATCTGGGATGCCGCCACGGGCGCTGCGATTGGCGAGCCGCTGCAGGGGCACGACGACTCGGTCCAGTCCGTCGTGTTCTCGCCGGACGGTCAGTGCATCGTCTCTGGATCCAGCGACAAAACAGTGCGTATCTGGGACGCTGCCACAGGCGCTGCGATTGGTAAGCCGCTGCAGGGGCACAACGACTCGGTCTCGTCTGTCGTGTGCTCGCCGGACGGCCAGCGCATTGTCTCTGGATCCCGTGACAAAACAGTGCGCATCTGGGATGCCGCCACGGGCGCTGCGATCGGCGAGCCGCTGCAGGGGCACAACAACTCGGTCTCGTCCGTCGTGTGCTCGCCGGACGGCCAGCGCATTGTCTCTGGATCTGTCGACACAACGGTGCGCATCTGGGATGCCGCCACAGGCGCTGCGATCGGCGAGCCGCTGCAGGGGCACAACAACCAGGTCCGGTCCGTCGCGTTCTCACCGGATGGCCAGCGCATCGTCTCTGGATCCAGCGACAGAACAGTGCGCATCTGGGATGCCGCCACGGGTGCCGCAATCGGCGAGCCGGTGCAGGGGCACAACGACTGGGTCCGGTCCGTTGTGTTCTCACCGGACGGCCAGCGCATCGTCTCTGGATCCGACGACAAAACAGTGCGCATCTGGGACGCATTGCCACCACACCTCTCGGCAGCTTTGAAGACGGATGGATTTCTCCTCATCTTCTAGACTCATGTGGATTCCTCCATCGCTCCGAGACAACTTCTGCATGCCCTGGTGCCACTTCGTTATTTCCCCGCAGGGAATGAAACTCTTGGATCTCTCCAGTTTCATACATGGAACTGAATGGGAGAAGTGCATTGAACAACAATATCGCAATATCGAGTAGCTTGAGACCGGCCGCTCGCCCATGAACCCATAAATGTTTGATGACAGTCGATCAAACCTGATGGCGAATCGGCCGGAGGATTCTAACTGGCGGCTAGTATATAAGTGGATGTGGTATGATAAATGGACTAGATGTGATAAATCCACTCGCTTGAGCTCAGTTCTCTTTCAATTTCCTTCGGAGGTGGATCGAAACAGAGCTATAGCTGTATAGTACTAGAATATATAAAAATTGAAGGAAAACGGCCAATACCTGAGCGAGAACGTGCCCCGAGCAGGAAAGTGCCCTGATGTCAGTGAGAAATTCGATACCCTGCTTTATTCAACCAACAGATTTTCATCAAACCCAGTAGGAGAACTAAACTCTGCTACAGAATGCTCATTCGTTTTTTTTCAGGAGAAATTTGTGGAGGGACGCGAGCTGCAAGAGATTCTGAGGTGTCACACAGTGTCACGAATGTTTCCGCCTGCCAAATGATGTCACGCTGATCTAGAGATGCACGTACTGCGGCCGTTCCGCCCCGAATTTTGCCCCAAAAAAAGTTGAATCGTCGTTCTATGATCCATTTAAATACCCCCACCAAATCCCATGAAGATCGGTTGGTCGGATAAAACAAGGGATCGAATCTTTCACTTGCATCAGGAGAATCTTGCACTCGAAGCACGTTCTCGCTCAATTATCACTCGTTTTCCTCGAAGTTTTTATATCTTAGGAGAATACACCTATAGCTTTCATTTTAGCCACTTCCGAAGACGATTGGGAAATAAATGAGCTCAAGCGAGTGGATTTATCACATCTAGTCCATTTATCAGTCTCACCACATCCACTTATAGTACAGTCGGAAGTTGCTGTTGTAGGTAGATTTGACTTCAAAAAAATTTGGCACGTGGAAAATTCAACCCTTTTCTATAATATTAGTAGCGCGCTTTGCGGCAGAGCCCACTAACAGTCGCACCATGCACAACAATGGGGATCAAAAGCGAACCCAAAATGGTTTGAAATTCAGTCCGACGGCAACACTGTTTGTCTGTGAAGTTTCCAGCTCAAAATGCCTTTCGTGAAATACTCCATCTCTCAGCCTCATGGCTACACCCAATCTCAACACATTTTAGAAACTCCGCTCGCCAATTGTAAGTGCCATAAGTGGGGTTTTGCTTCGACTTTTGCGCGGGTTTGCGCACAATTTCTCTATATGGCAAGGTTTTTGCCTGCAACCGGGGTTTCTCAATAGAATTATCCAGCAATTCCACAGGAATAAAGTTTAGACTGCCAAATTTCAGTTGCACCTATTTACAAACTCATCGCAATCGAGAGTCCGGAAGTTTGCCCGCACGATGTTTCGGAACTTGAGATAATATTTCGGGAGCAGATGACACTTGATACAGTACAGTATCGACAAAAAAGGAGGGTATGGAGGTATAATTATTGGAACTATTACTCAAAGACTCGGAAAGCATTAAATAGATACAAGCAATGCCGGTGCGGTCAAGTTTGCCTGTGCACAAGGCACTCAGGGCTAATCGGATAGTTTCGATCTCGCAACAGAATAGCAAGTAGACCTCAGCATCGCCGGAGAGAAGGGGGGAGACAGCTTGGCAAATGGTGTCTAACCTGTTGTTGAATACATGATCAAAAGTTAGAACGAGACTGCCGCAGAGTAAATGGAATACCGTCATTCAGCACCGCGTTGCCAGTCAAAGAGGATAATGATCAAACTTGAAGAGGCTCGAGAAGGCAAAAGTTGCGGCCGACGATGTACGCATTCAACTGGAAAATTTACTAAAATGGTTAAGTAATAATAATGAAAAAGAAAGAAAGAAGTCAGTTTTCAGGAAGAGAGAAATCAAGGACTCGTGCCTAATGTTCATCCGCGAACTTGCAAGTAGAAGCTTTTGTTGATAACTCATGGAATAAGAAGCGGGATCACAAGGGAAAGAGAAGGCAGTCTTCGCGAGGAACTGTTGTGCCGCCACATTAATGCGTGAAAATAACAACATTTCAACCTACAAAAAGTCAGGATTAATTCCGATTTTATGTAGCGTGGCACTCACAATGTTCGGACAGACGAGCCCGTTTTGAAGGAGCCTCTGGGATATTGACTGATTTGCGTTTGACCCTCATTGGAGTTGTTGGATGAAAAACACTCGACGACTCGGAACCATGAGGTGAAAACATTCCAGGATGATGATAGGCCGAGTAATGCTGGGATAGAGCCGGCGTATGTCTTTCCGATAACGCACTGGGGTCGTCAAAGGTCCTGAAATTCAGGGTCCCGCTTCCTGACTTTCAATAATCAAGGCAAAGTTTCAGGTACTTAGAATTGAATTGACCCCCGTTAGGAGGCAAAGTTCGGAAAACATTGCAGCGTTGCGCGCTTGAGGGTTTGGAACTTTTTGGGATGGCTCGAGAATTGGTATTTGACTTAGATCCGATGTAGTGCCTTCAATTTAGAATTATTCCTTGCGTATTATACAGTGAATAGGGTCGTCTAGAGCACACAACCCAGATACGTATCTATCAGCCACCCTTGGCCAGCACCTTCTTCAGCTCAGAGTTCCTGCCTTCTAGAACCTCGATCTTCATCGCCGATGCGTGCATCTTCGACAGGAGGTATCTTGAACGCGTCGACGAGGCCGCATTTCCGCCCCACCCTCCCTCGATATCCTTCAACGACAAGAGCTCTAGTTCGCAGGCCTTGACTGTGCTCTCCGCGGCAGCGATAACCTTTTCGTTGAAAGCAATGTCCTGCGTCGCCTGGAAAATCGAATCTATAGCGGCGGGGTAAGTGAGAAGTGAAAAGGGCTACGGAGGCAGGATCGACGCGCCGTTGACCAGGCGCTCGAAGACGGCTCGGAAAACAGGCTTGCCCGGACGGATCGTAGACGGTCGGCCATTGTGCGTCCCGATAGAAATCAGCTCTGCGTGCTCCATGCTGCGAAGCGGAGCCTCGTCGCCCTTGAAAGGGAACTCGAGCAGCACTTCGTGATACGGAATCTTTGAAGCGTTCATTTGAAATGGTGAAAATATTGATTTTTAAGTCAGCACATACCTCCGAATTTTTGGAGAGCAGCTTGAACAGCGCCCACGCCTGTTCGCGGCCCCAGGGGAGGTTCTTCGCGTCCTCTGCATCATCTCCGAAGGCTTTCTTCCGCACCTCATTCACTTCCCGATATATGATGTCCTCGACGGCGCCCTCCACTGTGGCGCCGTTGCGAACCTTGTGGATTAGCTGTAATAGAAATGCAGTGTCAGTTTCAAAGACAGGTGGAGAACACGGATGCCCACGTTCTCAAGATCGGTCGCCTTTTGCAAAGGACGCGGAAAAAAGTGACGATTCTATTTACCGAGTATATACTGATGGTTCTGGGATAGACGAGCAGATCGGCGCATCGGCAGTGCTTTACGTGCGCGGTATCGAGCGGGGCGCCCTGCGTCTTCACCTCGGGAGCAATGAGCAACACACTGTCTTCGAGGGCGAAGGCGTCGGCGGATGCTTAGCACTTGCGCTACTCCTAGACCTCCCCGAAGTGCAAGGTCCAGTCACCATCGCAGTGGACAGCCAGCCAGCGATTCTGGCAACGCGCGCACGCGCCCCGAACCCCTCGCACTGGATCTGGGACACCTGGCACGAGTTAGCGCAAGTCTTCCGACGGCGGCATCCGGAAGCCCCAATCACCATCCGATGGACGCCGGGACATGTTGGCATCATGGGGAACGAACGTGCGGACGTGGAAGCCCGGCGCGCAGCACAGGCCCAGGACTCATCCGACCGGCGGGACATCCCTCCGGGCCTTCACGGTGACTTGCCATGGAGCCGCTCCGCGGTGCAGCAGTCGCTGAACGCCGCTCGGAAGGCTGACTACGAGAAGCAGTGGAGAGCAGCGGCTCGGTACACCCGCACTGCCCAGTACGACGACCCGCCTGCTCAAAGGCTCGTATCTTGACCTCGCCGACACCCTCCCGCGGAGCTATGCAGTACTCCTCCTGCAGCTCCGCACCGGCCACGTTCCACTCGCTAAGCACCTACACCGCTTACACAGGGCCGACTCCCCCATCTGCCCCTGCTGCCGCCAGGCTGACGAATCAGTGGCCCATTACCTCCTGCACTGCCCTGAGCACCTCCGCGCCCGCCAAGCGCTCTACAGCGCCGCGGGACCCGATTCCCACGTCCTTCGCAAGCTGCTTGGCGACCCCAAGCTCCTGCCGCACCTCTTCCGCTACCTGAGTCGCACCGGCCGCTTCCGCTCCGTTCACGGCTCCCTCCCCGCCATGCCCGACCCTCAGCCCGACCGCCTATCGCGCCGCGAGTTCATCGACCTGCTGAACAACCTCCGTATGCCCACAACACACGCGCGCTCCGCCGACCCATTCAGAAACCCAGTCGGCCCTCCCGGCTTCCTCGAGGATTGGGCGGCGCTCCAAGCCGACCTCCGTGCCAACCCACCTCCTGACTCGTCCCCACCGTCCCCATCACCCCGCCGCTGACCCCCCGCTCCCCGCCCCACCCCGCGCACATCGACCAGCACACAAGCACACGCCCGACAGCTCGTCTGCCCCGGTTCCCTCTACTTACATTGTTCCTTTTCTTTTCCCTTCCCCTCCTCTCCATATCTTACGTACCAGCGCCCACCCCTGGGGGGCCTACACCCCAACTATTTTACGCCTCCGCCCACTTACCTTACCCTACAGGGCCCTGCGCGATTCATGTATTCGCGGCCGTCCGACTTAGCCGATATCGGCGGCCGGATATGTTTTCGAGGTCACACCATCTTATGGACACCGTTTACCCCCGAGCATTAGTCTAGATTACTTCTGGACTGATAGATACGTAGCACACAGTGTGTAGAAGTATGCCTAACATGCCGCTTGCGGCGAGGGGCAAATTGGTGATTTAAAAAAAAAAAAAAAGATCGGTCGCCCGCCCACCAAGACGCTCGACAGATGCGACTTGTTCCCGCGTATACTCGAGGTCGATGTCCGCGTCCTCAAGTTTCCGCTTCACGAACGCCAAAGCACTCGCTGCATCTGCATCGTGCAGCGCAATCGTGTTCAGCGGTTTCGACGGTAGAGCTAGGATTCATGGGATGAGCCGCAAGCTTCACCACGAGACAGATCGGTGACCTTTCGCCAGCCGTTTGGTGTTTTCGCGGTTATCAGAAATGACTATGACGTGTGCGAGCTGGAAACCATCTGGCTTTCAGATGATTAAACAGAGGAGGGTGGGAAAGTATGTACCTGATTCTCGACCAAGCCTGCCGCCCACTCGGCAAGGACATCGTAGATTTCCTCGCGACTCGAACCTCGTGCGTCGAAATTTCGGAGTACGACAATTGGCAGGCCCTCCGCTGCTGCAATCTCCGCCTTGCTTTTCTGTTTCCGTCTTGTGTCAACGTCTTCGCGCCCCCCTTCCGGCTCAATACGCGGGAGCACGACGTTGTCGTCTCCCATGCGCTCGTCGCCGATGCCGAGTTCCGCCATGATCCCGTTCCCCGCAACGCAGTCGAGCCGCCCATCATGCCACGTTCCGCGTTGAATCCTCTCCGATCGTGCGGCGTGTATGTGTTCACTGTCCTCCACCCGCGCGCGCCCCCGTATCTGACGAATCGTGTACCGTTGGTGCGACGACTTGACGTGCTTGAGGGACCGCCGCACAACCGCTAGCATCTCGCGCACCTGCTCGGGAAGCGTGCTGCTGAGGTTCGCTGCCGCGTCTAGTCAGTAACGATCAAGTCCGCTCTGGGCGCGCACCTTTCTGGCCGATGAGCCCGACACTCGCGAGGTCGATGAGGTGGTGGATGGAGCCGAGGAACGAGAAAAACGGCCAAAAGCCAGTCTGTCTCGCAAGGACCTTCATGAGCTGTGTATCGGAGGGTGGCGTTCTGTAGAGGGCGGCAATCGATGATCAGGGCGTTGCGATGGGTATCCTTCAGGACGGCATTGAGGAGGTGGCTCTTGCCGCTGCCTTGCGGGCCGTGGACGAACGCAATCGTGGAAGGCCACTCGGTGATGTATGTGCGTAGTGCCGCTTCAGCCTGCTTGCGCTCTTTCCACACCTCTTCTGCAGGGGAAACCGCCTCTGGGCGTGGTGTGAATATGTGGAGCTCCGTCGATTTGGCGCGAATCCACCGATAGAGTCTGTATTCTAGGGGCATTGAGGACGGGCTGAAGTTCACACCGCATCCGAGTCCACGTACCCCGGATATGGAACCAGTTTTCAATTTTGGCTTGGACCATGATGGAGCGTATGAAATCGAAAATCTAGGGACATCAGCGTGGCCATTAACAATGCTGAGACTCTGACGCACCGTATATGATATACCGGTGAGAATGAAGATGATAATTGGGAACACAATCCTGGGGTGTTTCAGCATCCAGTCTCGTACCTAAACATCTGTCAGGTTGCATGGAAACCCCGAACGAGACGCGCGCACCTTGTGGCCATCTGGCAAGTGTTGGGCGTATGCTATGCGGAGGGTTGTGGGTGACGCGGCTCCGGGTGCCCATACTTCAAGTCCGTGAACCGCATTGCGCGCCACTGACGCTGAGCGCATGCGACTAAATACGACACTGGCCCAGCGATGGGATCCAGCAGGAACCGGAAATGGCTCTCGAATGTCCCGGATTTCGCCATAGGGCTGGATAGAATAGATGCAGCAGCAGATATTATTGAGGCTATCGTTACTCACGCGCATGAGCTCGTAGAGGCGCTCCTCCCCAATATCCGGCCCGTCAAAGCAAACGCGGAGGAAATTAGATGGATACCTTCGCAGATCCTGAGCACCTGAGCCCAGCGCGCAAATATGGTATGGCTAAGATTCACCTCGATCCAGGGTTTCCCTTCGACAAGCCAAAAGTGGGTGTCGTACCCCCAAGACGGAAGCCGTTGTTTTTCTCCCTCCGCTCTTAATTCGGCCTTGATTGCGTTGAGCGCAGCCTCCTCGTCGCTAGCGGTGAATTCAAAAGCCACAAAAACGCCGCCTTCCTTGTGGCGCGGTTGGAGATCGACGACGGTAAAAGAATGTGCTTTAATGTTGGCCAGACTCGATCTGACAGCGTCCAACGTGTGTTTCTCTTGTATGCGGGCAAAATGCCAGCGGACACTGAGCTCTTTGGGTTAAAAAATGAGGAAAATAAGGAGACAGGCCATAATTTGACGTACTCCCACATTCCAGGCAGAGCATCTACAAACAGGTATCTTTTTATTCGGGATGGCTCCTCAGCCTGAGAGTACCTGCGCAGCAGGGGCAAGATGGGAAAGCGTGTCAGAGGACGGTGAAAGTGCCGTAGCATGTTTTAAAGAACGCCTTGCGCGCCGCTCGCGAGTGGGGAACGCAGGACGCGATCAGCAGTCGAATAAGTACCTGAGACTCGGAGAAAGCTCGCAAGAGATTAGATTGATCTAATCTTGTCAAGACGCGTACATACATGCAAGCAATTAGAAGTTGAACTTGCACGTGCTCAACGCGTCTTGGTCCCGACGATGGACACCCCCGGACGGTTTGGCACGGTAGAACTCTTGCGGAAGACTGGCGAGGATGCTGTCATTGCTTCCTTCGGTGTCGACACATCCACCGTCTCCTTCGGCCGCGATCCCACCTGCAGCGTGCGTCTTTACTACCCCGCCGTCGCCCCCCTCCACGCGCGTATTGTCTTCAACGACGATAGAAAGGCGTTTATCGAGGTTATGGGGTCTGGGGGCGTGGTAGTCGATGGGTATGGCATTCTACGGCGTATGAGATTGCTTACAAGCCCAACACTAGGTGTATGGTGTTCCCCCTTGACGGACCGAATGGGATGAGAACAATTGCGCTGGGAAATGGGAGCGAAGTCGAGATACACGGGAAGCGGTTTCGATTCACATACCCGCCAAAGGAGATGCGCGCAGTCCTTGCTGCCTCACCTGCCCGTAAGGTTTTGTCCCAACTTTTCGTGCCACTCGCTGACGTTTTTTGATTTCTCGTGCTCTTTATACTTCTTTTGGATGCTATGTACGCGCAGGCCCTGGCAACCGCGCGCTCCGACTCTCGATGATCGCGTCCGCGCAAGTTTTCTCCCCGCGTCCATCCCACGACCCCCGCCAGAACCTCCGCGTGCTCCAGTCTCCTTTGCGCCTGGGCTCGCCTGCTAACTCTCCTCGCAAAAACTTTGCACCGGGTACGCCGACGCCAGGCTCGCGCACCAAGGCCTCGCCTGCGCAGACACACGAAGAACAAGACGATGAAGAAGAGAGCGAGACCATCACCCTCGTCCAAGGCGCGCACCCGCGCGTCGTCGAGGAAGCCAAAGACCTCGTCATTCTCGAGGACGTCGAGCTGAGCGCCGAGGATTTCGCGCGCGCCTCGGGGTACAGTCGAACGGGGAGCCCAAGCAGTCCGAGCCCGAGTGGTAGCAGGGGCCGTAGCGGGACCATGAGCGCCGGCGCCACGGGCACGAACAACTCGCTCGCGCCTCCGTCCGCCCCGTCGTCCGCACCGAGGACGCCCAGGCGGCAGAGTCTACATAAATCGGTCCTGATTCGGAGCGCCCAGCGCGCGGTGTGGGCGGCGAACTCTGCGCCTTCGTCGGCCTCGAATTCGGGGTCCAACACACCCGCGTCCAATTCCTCAAACTCGTCGAAGTCCAATTCCACATCTTCGACTCCGAGCGTAGGTGCTCGCCCTGTGGTTCGCGAGTGGAAACCTCCGTCTCCCCAGAAGAGTACTGTTGCACCTGTGGTCGCCACGACGCAAGACGAGAGTGACACGGACACAGAGGAGGAGGAGGCGGAGGTATTGAGGCTTGGGCTCGAAGTTGTGAGCGTGTCGAGTGGGAGTGATGTTTCCGATGATGATGAAGTATGTATCCGTTTCTTTTGCCTCCAATTCTTTTCACCGAAGCTTAATTCGGAATCTGTAGGACGAGCAAGACGTGCGATGTTTTTTTGGATCATCTCTGACTGGGCTGACACCTATTGTAGGGCGAGGAAGACCGCGAAGAGCAGCCCCGCCTCGGTTGGCGGAAGAGCCTCGAGCGCATTGCGCTGTGGCCGTTTGGAGGACGGGTTAAGAAAGAGGTGGGCTCCTGTTTCTGGTTTCTGGCTGCAGCGCGTTCTCTGCTTCGCGATCTGGTGGAGACGTCCTTGGTGAACTCTCGCCATTGAGATGATCGCGTCGTTTTCTCGCGTCCTCATTTTGTTCTTACCAAGCTGAAACATTTTCTTGTCCGTCCAGGAGGAAGAAGTGAAACTGACGCCAGCCGACGTCCCCGAAGACATCGATGCAGAAGATGAGAATGTTAATGAGCTGAACGATGGGAACGACAATTATCAGAACGAAGGAAATGACAAGAATACGAATGAGGTCGGTGTCTATTTCGCGCTGTGGTACGGTGGCTGATTAGATGAATGAACATAGATCTTAGAGCCCACGCCGAGGAGAAAAGTAGTCGGGGTGGGTGTTCCTCTTACATCCCATGTTGCGTCCGACCCATGCTCACATCCTCCACAGGCGCAACGCACTCCTGCCGCCGCTCGCACACCGGCGGTCGCCAGACCAGCGTCTCCCACCAAAACGCCCGCGCGACCACCATCTCCCGCCAAAACATCCGCGCAAAAGCAAACCACTCCAAATGCCTTCGGCGCGCCGCATCCCTCTGCGCAGACGCCCCGCGGCTTTGGGCGGAAGTCGCTGCCCAGCTCTGAGGTGATTTGTTATGTCCTCGTTGCCTCGCCAGAATGAGAGGCTGATGTAGTTGACTGTTAGGTCGCACAAGAGGAGGAGCGAGAAGAAGAGAACATTGAGGTCACCCCGATGGAGGTCGACGCGGAGGGGTACACGCCAGTTTACGAGGATTTGGCGCCGTACCGTCTCTCTGACGCCTCCGCCCCCTCCCCCAGTCCCGCTGACGCTGGACAGCCCGAAGAGAAGCCAAACACCCCGCCCCCGATCAGAGCCATGCGTCCGCTCGCGGCGTTCATGACCCCGCAGGCGTCGCGTACGGGCTTCGGTGGTGCCGCCGACGGCGCCGCCGGGGCGGGAGGCGCGCCGGTCCCACGCTACTCGCTCGGCGGGGCGGCACAGCGCGTGCGCGTCGAAGACTCGCCGTGGAAGGTGCGCGATCTCCTCGCGACGAACGCACATGCACATGCACCGGGCGCCGGGGTGCGCGCTGCCAACGACACGACGAACCCCTTTGCGAATAATCCCAGTTCGAATGTGCCGGGCACGCCCGCGCGGAGGCCGCCGCTCTCGGAGGCGGAGCGGCGCGCGATTTCCGAGCGCAGGAGGAGTGCGCTCAAGGCGCCGGACGATTTCTTCAAGGGGGCGATACCGGGGATGTCGCCTGCGAAGAAGGGCGCAGGGAGCGTTCTGCGGCGCGTCAATGAGGACGCGGGCGATGCGAGTGCGAGTGTGGAGGTGGTGGGCGGGGGACAGAAGGACAAGGAGAGAGAGGATGACCCGCGGCGGATGCTGGAGAATCTGCGCGAGACGGTGGAGGGGTTGAAGAGGAGACGGGAGAGCGTGTTGGCGGATGCGGGAGGGCCGCGCTTCTCCCTGAGAGCGACGCAGAGGAGGAGCGGGTGGAGTTCCAGCTCCAAACTGAGGTTAGGGAGAACGAGGAAGAGCAGCAAAAGAGCGAGAAGGAGAGGCCACGCACCAGGATGCTTAGAGGCCGGGCGAGAGAGGTGGGTTTCTGTTCTTTTAGAGTGATGAGCCGGATTACTGATATGTGACTAGGACACCGCAGGCCAGAGCGAGACTCAGCCGGCAGAGACCGAACCTGAGGTATGCATTGTTCTCCTCACCCGGTGTGTGGGACTAACACAATGCATAGATCACAAAGACGAAGAGTAAAACTACGAAGAGCGCCCGAGACAAAAGTAAAGAGCCGGAGGAGACCATGGCTGTCGACGCACCACCAAAACCTGTACGCCGCACTCGCAAAGCCGCAGTGACACCCGCGCCTGAGGCGAGCGACGAAGACATGGCTATGGACCCTGCACCCGCACTCACCAAACCTGCGCGCCGCAGCCGTAAGGCCACCGCGGAGGAGAGCGACAAAGAGCCCACCCTTGCTGTTCCTGTTGCACCGCGTCGCAAGCGGAATGCCACACCCACGCCCACAGCCGAGGACGAGCAAGATCAAGGCGAGATGGCGGTCGACCCAATTCCCGCAGTTAAGCCTGTCCGCCGCACACGCAAAGCCACCGCGGAGCCCGAAAGTGAGGCCGAGCCACCCAGTGTGCCATCTGTGCCGACGAAGCCTCGTCGCACACGTAAGGCTACAGCGGAACCGGAAAGCGACGTCGAGCCCGCACCCGCCCCAGTTCGACGCGCCGCACGCAAGCCCCCGTCCACCGACGCTCTCGCCCCAGCCCCAGCAGTCCCTGCCACTGAGCCTGCGAAGCGCCGTGGCCGTACAGCAGCCAAAGCACCTCCTATGAGCGTACCGGAGCGCAAGACGACACGCGGGCGTTCGCGGGCACCGGAAACTGAGGCTGAAGATGACGCGGACCCTCTCGATTCCATCACGGAGACCCCAGAAGTAGAGCTCGTAGCCGTTGCTCCGCCAAAGAGGCGCGCGCGCAGTGTAAAGCCAAAGGCTGTCAAAGAGGAAGAGGCCGAGCCTGTGCTGGAGGAGCCGGCGCGTGGGGGGCGGGCGAAGAAGGCTGCGACGAGCGTTGCCGCTCCTGCGGTGCCGAAGCCGCGTTCAGCGCGCAAAGGTGCGACACCTGCTGTGGCAACGGTGGAGCCCGGGGAAAAGGAGAACGCACCGGGCGAAGAGAGCGAAGAGCCTGCGGTGAAGATGCGCGTGTCGAGAAGTAGGAAGGTGAAGGAGGAGGTAGTAGAGGTGGATGCGAACGCGGCGGCGCCGAGGAGGACGAGGACGCGCACAAGAACCTGAAAAACACGCAAGAAATTTGAAATATACCCACAATGAATGAATGGTTTTGTTTATCTATGAGGGCGTAATTTTATTTTTCTCCCTGTAACTTGACGCGTGCATTGCAGACCATGTTCAATATAAAGAGCGGATGATCCACTGATGCCAATATCCCTGTCTTCGTCCACATCGATTCCATACCTTTCGGTTGCCTCTCAAAACTACGACCGTCTCCCATGTCTCTCTACGCCGTTGTCCTCGAGCAGACTGAGAGAACCAGAAAACAGTCAAGAGAAGAGATCGAACATCTCATTCGTGAATCAGGATCGAAGATTACCTCCCTCGAATCGCAGATCAGCGTTCTCGTCGAACTGCGCGACCGCGAGCGTACCTGCGTTGCCGCGCTCAAATACATCATCTCCCACCCTTTCGGTCGAACGGCTCGCCCAGATTTTCAAACTCACAATTGACCACGATAGGCACATCGAGGACGTATTCCGAATATCGCAGGGCTGCTCAGATTGGAAGCAGATCCGCTCATTCCTTGGTGACAATCTCGGACGATCTCTACACCCCACTGTCGCTTGTTGGCCGACTAGCTGAATGCAGGCTAGACAGCTTCGAGGGACTGGACCTGTGAGTGCTTGACGAAGACATCTACCCCGCCACCGTTCCATCTTTCAGCGCTCACCGTCCCTCGACTCCGAAAATTAATCATCAACATCGATTTATTGCAACTTGCAAAATAGTTGGCGGTCACGCGCTTGTTGATCAAAAACGCCACATTTGAACGCGAAACCGCTCGGGCCATAACTCACGAACGGGGGCTCCAATCGACATGGTGTAAAGGCGGAAAATGAAGTATCCGTCGAGCGCTAGGGCGCCCCGGAGTTTTTGAGGCCAATTTACGAGATGATTGTACAGTAGTTTTTGGTTGACATCAGTGCACGTACCCAATTTGGAACGGCTTGTGTTCGACTTCAACCAACCTCTTCCAACTTCAACAGACTCCATCCTCCATGCCTAGAGGCAAAGCCGTCTCAGACGATATTCGTGGGGTCATTCTCAACATGGGAATGGCCCATGACATCCCCAAAATCATGGCACATTCTCATCATTCTTGGCCTTCTTTGCTTTCCGAGACCCTTGTTACGCGATGAGGCTGGTTTATTGGCCTGTGATACTTTTTTGCTAGCCATGAGAGGGTGTATACTGTAGATAGTGGATGTAGAAGTTCAACTTGTTGATGTCGGATGTAAACAAACCATGATCTCGGGCGCACATGGGATTGAACACTTGGAAAGCTTGTTAGAGTCTCAATATACAAGTCTAGGAGCGTTGCCGTTCAATTTACGTGCACTCGAGAGCACTGAGGTCATTGTGTCAATTATTGTCCAAGCCTTATACACCGCGGTAGAGAAATCTACAACCTGTCCAAATTCGCTCAAAAACCCCGGGGCGCCCTAGCGCTCGACGAATACTTCATTTTCCGCCTTTCCACCATGTCGATTGGAGCCCCCATTCGTGAGTTATGGCCCGAGCGGTTTCGCGTTCAAATGTGGCGTTTTTGATCAACAAGCGCGTGACCGCCAACTATTTTGCAAGTTGCAATAAATGCATCAAATCTCGTGCCCAGCGGTGCCCTGGGTATGACTGTGTTTACTGGACAAAAATACGATGCTGACTCACTGGCACTTAATGCCATCGCTTCTCGATGCATATTGATGTGATTCGGTGCAGACTTGATGTAGACTTGATGCACGCCAATGGAATGCAGTGTCAGCTGATGCATCTCGATGTGGCTTGATGCAATGTAACGTCATGAAATACGATGTGGTTCGGTGCAATGTAGATCAGCATTCAAAACCTGCATTACATTGCATTGCAAGGCACTACATTCGACTCACAGTCAATGCAAATAATAAATGCCAAAAAGCTTGTGCATTAATTTGCATCAAGCTTCTCAGTGCAGCGCAATGCAATGCAATGCAGCGTCCTGACTTCCGCTTTCGGTAGTGTTTCTTTTTACACAAACTTCACCGCATTAGGAAATCTTTGCATTTCTTTGTGTATTGAACACAAATTACGAACTATTTATGCCCTCGATGTCTCCAATAATCTGCGGTGACTGAGTGGAGACGGCGCGCACGCTCAAATTTCTGGGCCTTTGCTGCATTTTTTGACGTAATCGTCGGGTGTTCCCCAGAGCACATTGGTTCTCCTCCTGCTTTGTCCACCGAAGAGCGACGAGGAAGGGTAACCTGGTGCATATCATCGCTGTTGAAAACCCTAATGATAATTTAGACAATCTAAAACTTGGAGCAGGGTTTAACATTCGACCCACCACACACATCCAGGAACAGTTCTGACCAGAACACCCTATTCGGTGTAGACAAAGTTGAATTCATCTGGGAGACAGTTGTTCTCATACTGGGCGCAGCCTCCGACACAGTCAGATAGCTTTTCCACATGTTGATCACCTTTCTTAAGTTTTGGGGAGGGACGAGCTTGTTTTAGTGGTTTCACACCATCCTCGTCCCAATGTCCACAAGACATGTAGTCGTGGCAGCAATAAAGATTGCAGGAAGTGGAGCCAAGAGGGTCAAGGCCTATATCTGGACGCAGTGCCTTGGCTGCATCGGGATCCATGACTTCGATGATGGCAGCAATGGTCTCTGCAGCCTGAAAGCAAAACAATCAAGAACAGATCTAAAAATTGGAACTATATGGCACCTTGGCATGCTCAAACAGCATTTTTGTATCATCTGGGTCCTCCGCTTTCACATGATCATATGGGCGGTAAGTGTCTCTGCGAATGCCACCCTTGGGAATCCGTGACCCAATAGCAACCATGCTGCCGTACGCCCACTTCTGCTGGTCAGCGCTGCGAGCCAAACTTTCCTCGTCTAAAACCGTGTAGTTTGACTTCTTCAGTGATTCCAGCAGTGGATCTTGAATAGCACCAAAAAAAACCGATCCCACCTGCCACAATTCCGAAATCAGAGTCCAAAATTTACCCAGAATCAATCGAAACAGCAACAGACCTGTTTTTGTGATGCATTGTCGACGAGAAGGGTAATGTCCCGCTTGCATCCGTTTAAAATGTGAGGAGAATCGCGAGCCGATAATACGCGCAAATTGAGGTCCTCAGGCTTGAACCACATAGTAGAGTCAGCCTTGTCAGCCCCATGAACACCCCAATGCTTTATTGCCAGCTCAGTCGCATTGACCAATAACATGCATTTATTGCTCACCTTTGGTTCAAGTCGGTCATTTTCTGGTGCACTGGAAATAACGCATCCCTTCCAGTTTCGGACCTCGACACGGCGGTCAACATGCCAGATGCGGACACAATGATCCTCAGGATCTGGAAAGTTCCTGCAGGTTGGACAGTCCCTGCGGAGACGACCCCACGCTGCTCGATTGTCTTCAAAGCGCACAAACTCGTTTGGATCCAGCCTCTCTGGTCCTGGGCTCAACACACTGTCTTTTGCTTCTGCCTTGCGGCGCGCATTGAATTGTTGCTTCTGGTCTATCCCCTTCTCTCCCAGAGCCACAGAAGGATTCCTTGCTTTGTCGCGCATCACTTTGATGTGGTCGCGCAGCTCTTCATTCAAGTTAAGCAACAGCTGAAGTTCAGGAGGGCAGATAATGTTTCTGGGGCGTAGAATCTCTGGCCATTTCGCAGCCCTGGTTGCTACCAGCCCCCTATAAAGCTTTCCGGGGCTCCAATCATCAATCTTGGTTTGGGGGTCAGTGGCGCCAGCAAACTCAACTTTGAAACAATATCCCACCTTGATTCCCGCCCGGAGTAACGCACTGCGGAGCCACAGCTCCCATGCCTGAAGGAAATTGGGCAGGCTCGCCAGAAAAAAAACCGCAAGTGCTGGTGACGTCCCGCGTGGAATCATCCATACATTATCTGCCAAAGCTCGGAGAAAGTTGAAGGTTGGGGCCTTTCCGTCTGCATTAAGAATTTTTGCCGGCATCTAATAACGGTCAGTTATTCACCACACGCCAATTTGTTTTTCAGAAAAAAAAGGCAAACTTTTTGCCACTCCTTGCCTGTGTAAATTTCCTGGGGTGACCAGTCATTCCAGACCAAGTTGAGCTGGTTACGCCAATTGTGCAGGCGGTATGACTCAGCCAGACGAGGATCAACCTCCGAGGCACATGCTTCGTCACAAAGAGTCTCGAAGATGAGTTGCAACCCTGAAGACTGTTATAATAGCTATCAAAACACTAGCGCAACACAATTTATTTTACAACTTACGGTGACAAGATCACGGAAGTCGTTGCGATTGTATATCCTCCGGCGCACTGATTTCATTTGCTGGATCACAGAACCCATGTCAGGATATCTCTGGCAATATAATCAACAGAGATTTCCAGACGCAAGAATAAACACCGCACCTCACCGCCTTCTGGACTACGGTAACCAAAGTGCAGGTCAAAGGCTCTAACCCACGATGATACTACATAACGCAAGACTGCAGGGTCCCCTTCAAGCTCATTACACCATGCCGTCTTGTTTTTACTCGTTAGGACCAAATTTGGTGACCGAAGTGGACCATCAGCTTCAATCGGTATGGGGCTGCAACCGCACATGCACAAGCACTTAGCAAACTTAATAGACCAGAAGATATTGCATGCAGACCTGTGTGACTGATTTGATTTCCGACCTCTCTTGAGAACTGGGGTGTTCTCTTGCGACACGGTGTATTCGGGATCAACAAACAGATCACTGGGGTCGCTATCGGAATCCTCTGCCTCCGAGTGAGAGACATCATCCTCGACCAGTGCATCAAGGGCATTGATTTTTCGAGGGATGCACCATTCTAGTCTCTGCGACAACTTTGAATTATTGACACGGCTTTCAATATTTTTCTTACAATGGGCTTTTTGAGACTATCGACCTGAGCTTTGCGTAGGAGTTCGAGCGGTTCATCAACCCTGTTCGTATTGAAATCGCTCTGGCACCACAAAACCTTGATGAACAAAGCAGCAGCCTCCGTTTGTTGCAAAGATCCGACCGCAAGACAGAAGTCCACCCAGTGGTTTATGATTGCAACCTGACCCAGGTTTTCCCTTGCATTAGAACGAGCGCCAGGGTGGAAATCAAATTCTTCACCCATTCGTCATGCGGTGGCACCAACAACAGTGTGGCCTTCTCTTCCAGCCACTTGTTCTGCTGTCGAGCATTGAGTTGTCCTGCCTCTGCAAACCAAGTCTGCAAGGGCTCTTTTGTAGCATTTGAAGCATCCTCTGGATGAAGCCTCGGCTCTAGGAGCATGGTGTAGGTCATGGTGATGAGCACAAAGATGAAAAGCGTCCAGGGAAGTAAAGTGATCGATAACCTCCTTCCTTTTTGGGAAATATAATAGTGTGCAGCTCGGGTCGCATTTATATTGGCAAGTCCAGTACATGAGTAGGAAGGTAGGCAACAAGTAATAGCAGGCATGCGTAGGGCAATGTGGCGGCACCAGTGTAGTGACTAATAGTGAAGGCTTTGTGTCAGAGATGGAGGAGAGCATCGGCTTTAATGCTATGACATTTCTTAATTACGTGTTGGCCCCTGCCCATATCTTTCGGCATCATTGATCACATACCTCAGTCGTTTACTCTCAACGCGGAGCAGCTGAGGTATGTTTTCTACTTAACTTATATTTGAACTGTACTTATATTCTTGTAGCGCATTCTGCGTATTACTTAGGTGCAGTTAATTTTAGTTGTTTACTCTCAACACGGAGCGGCTGAGCGCATTCTACGTATTACTTAGATCCGTAACCTCTGAAACTTTGCAATACTGCTGCTTACGGCGACGGTCTCGGTGAAGGGATCGCAAATCAGATGCGACAGGGTGGTAGGGGACGTCCTAGGGTACATGCACGTCGTTTAGTTCAGGGGATTCGGCCAGGAAATGGCCGAGTTTGACTCACTTTTTTGCAGGGATCATCTAACATCAAGGCTTGGGGATGGCACCGCCTACGGCGACGGTCTCGACGACGGGGCCAAAAAACGGATGCGACAGGGTGGTAGGGGACGTCCTAGGGTACATGTACGTCGTTTAGTTCAGGGGATTCGGTCAGGAAATGGCCGAGTTTGACTCACTTTTTTGCAGGGACCATCTAACATCAAGGCTTGGGGATGGCGCCGCCTACGGCGACGGTCTCGACGACGGGGCCAAAAAACGGATGCAACAGGGTGGTAGGGGATGTCCTAGGGTACATGCACGTCGTTTAGTTCAAGGGATTCGGTCAAGAAATGGGCGAGCTTGACTCATATCTTACCAAGTCAATAATCAGCAACTAGTCCTCTGGCGAAATTCTTGGTATGCTCGAGCATTTCCATTTGTTAATTGAGTCTTGAGGCAATGTTGTCGAGCTTCCAATGTAAGTGGGATACGGCGCTGGGTGTGGCGAAGATCGAGCCAGGAATGCGTGTAAGACGTCGATGTTGACATTGACGTTGTCCTACGTTGCAGAATGGGTTAATAAGGGTCGATACACACTCCATACACGTACTTACAACCAAGACACGCCCGCGACGCATTCCCAACTGCCTTGGTGTAGGAGGCAGGATCCCTGGCTGCAGAAGGTCGTTCTGCAACCCACAGCGGTTGTAAGGAGTGTCCGTACACTCCAGTACATCCTCCCCAGAGCCTCTCAGAGGGCGAGTTCAGTGAACACCGATTGTTATGGTCCGAAGACAAGGTGCAAAATGATTGATTGCAGCTTTTAAAGAAAGGTCGGTTCCCACATGAGTGGTAAACAAAATACAAACGCCAACGTGACAAGGACGCGTCAAGTCTACCTCACGTGATCGTAGCCCGTGAAGCGACCAGTCACACTACAAATTTTGAAAAATTTCCACCAAGTCGTCAATAATTTTTAGACAGACATAAATACATTCAAGATATATCAATGGTAATTTTGGTCCATGGAATCATTGTCCACAACTATGACATCGCTGAACTTGATCTTCAATTCCGTCAATTCCTGCACGTATTTCCTTGTGGTCAGGCGCGCAAGTCCTCGGTACTGAGGGGGAATGGGTGTCTCAGTACATGGCGGTGTATTGACCAGGGAGTTCAACTGCGTCCAGTCGGCGATGTCTTTAGGCGAGAGGTGCCCGTCGCCATCCGCTTCAGCAAGAAGTGTCATGACTTCTTGGGCTAGCACCCAATAATTACGCCAGTTTCTGAAAGATGCGCCGCTGATAGCACCTCCCAAAGAGTCCACAATCTCCTCCTGAGTCACTACCAAGTCACCATGCCTGTAAGGCGGTGGTGCGCCACGAAGCGCGCGCATGTCGAGAGCATCGCAGATTTGGTAGACATAGCGAGTGAGATGGAAGTTCTTGTAAGTTGCGCCAAACATAGTTGCCAGTAGTTGGCGGTGCATGGAATATATCTGGGGGAAGCGCTCGAGTAGGAAGGAGGAGACTGCTGGTGACACGTTGTTCACTATCGGACCATGGTGGCTGGTGGCCATCACAGATGAAGGACCACTATTTTGCGTGGTGCGATCAAGGCGCACCGGAGGTGGGAGGGCGCTGGTGCTGTGGACTGCGGTCTGCAAGCAGAAAGATCAGCGACCAAGGACTGACACAAAAATGGGCCATGCCATACCTCGCAGATGAAATACAGGACGTAGCAGGGGGTTGATGGCCCTAGCTGCTCGGCCAGTAACAACTGCGCCAAAGTGTCGCACTCCTTGGCACTTGGTACATCCACTTCGGGAGACCCCGCAGCTATATCTTCATACATACCCAAAGAACGATAGCCATGGTCGGAGTGTAGAGACGCACGATCCCTCAATGACAAGGGTGTCCTTGAGAATGCCACGCGAAGGAGGCCCCCTGAAGTCGACGAGAGCGCAACTGCCTGCCTGAAATCTGGTTTCGAGACGGCGAGCTGGCGTATCAGGTGATGCGCCGTTGGACGCATAGGATCTTCAATTGGCTGTACCCAATCCACAGGATGATTGTTGTTGCCCTGCAAGCTGGCGAATATGACGGCCCTGGGAGCTTGATAGGATATGTTATGAATTTGCGCGAGCTGCTGCAATGTGGACTCCACAATGTCGTTGCGGGGCAGGGCCTCCAGCGTTTGTAACACTATAGATTGGCTCTGCGAGGATTCAGTAATCTAATATAGGTAAATGCAAGCACTGACTTACCGTCGTCAGTGTGAGGTCCAGGTGAAAATGATGGCGGCGCAGCTGCTGAAACCAATGAAGTATGTACAGGTCCGAATGATGGTAGTGTTTCCACCGGCGCAGACACGGACTGTGCAGAGGGAGAAGAGGACATGGGTGTCATAGGGGACGGGGGTGGCGATGGCGAAGCCAATGGAGCTGGTCTTGCCACCGATGCTGGTGGCTCTGGTCCCAATCCCGATTCTAGAATGGACGGCATGCTCGCATTGCCCATTTCCCCGCGCAGCAGGCGACTATACCCAGGGACAGCACCCTGTCGTGCTGGTAGGCGTATAACTATGGAATCTTGTGATCCACTTGTAGCTGCAGTGAGCTGACGGCGCTCTGCAAACCTAGGATGAGCTCCTCGATCTTGCAAGGGCACCAAAGACATATCAGGGGGAAGCGGGGGTATGGAGGTGCGAGAGGATGGTGGGCGAGTCGCCACAGGCGGGTTTGGCTGTCTGCGGCCACCCCGTTGGCTCCGACCAGTCATGATGGTCGGTGAAGGAATTGTGGACGATCATTTGGAATTACTGTTGCGATAGCAATGCTAGGTTTCAAAGAACGTAGTACAGATCCCAACCGCTTCTTGCCATACTAGCTTCCGCACACCCATATCCCTTGAGCAGAGGTCAACCAGTGCTCTAAGCGATTGATTTAGTTCGGCGATTTGTTCTGCGGATAAGGGCCCCATAGGGGGCTCGACAATGACCTCATTCATTGTTGCAGGTGCGGTGAAAACAGAGAAGGGGTTACCTTCCGCTGTCTGCGGCGCATTGTTGTCTGCAAAATGCTGCAAAACTCCAACATCGGTCTGTGCATCCCAGTCAACACCAAACTCCTCGATATGTTCAAAAGCAGCCTCCTCTTGCTGATAAAGAACAGTGTCGAGTCCGCGAGGGCCCTGCTCCAAGAGGCCGAAAGTAAACATGTCGCGGGGACTGCGCTGACCGGCTGCTAGCGAGATTTTGTGGGAGTTCCATGCTTCGACCCATTCCTCTAGATCAACATTGACTGCGTCGAGAAAAAGGTAATGGAGCAGCCAAATATGAGCCGCGTTGTCGGGCTGGAGGCCATAATAAAGCTCCAGTTCATAAAAGAAATCGACCCATTTGTTTGCGACACCTTGAACATAGTCGACCCAAAGTCACTCAATTCGAATGTTGTGAACCGATCTAAAATTGAACTCGTCAGGATCCGCAGAATGGTAAAAGGCAGGAAATCGGATCGTACTGTCCCCAGATGTAAGAGCCTCGTCCAGTTCCCCGCACTTGCTCCATCCTCTCAGCAACAAGAATGTTTTCGGTGCCGTGATCGCCGCGGCAGCGGCTGGGCCAACCATGCTTCGCAGTCGCGGTTTCAAAAACATACAGAACGGTCGTGCCTCGGTTGTTGTTACTGACCCGCGCGCCAGTGACAAAGTGTGATTTGCCATCTATGAATGCATGCGTGACCAGTTTCCACCGAATGAGACCTGATTTATTTTGAAACAAAAATTAGGAGGGTCTCAGCTACCCAAGTTGGATTCGCACTATGCTGGCCGTCATGATGCCACAGAGAATTGACACCTGGGACTGAGTATTGTCGTCGCTCCAGGCGCCGCTCATTAAAACAGACGCGGAGGTGCCCCATGAACACGGAGATAGGAAGCCTCTATTCGATCTTGGGTACTCGAAAGCCGCGTGATCGAAAGGCCCCAGCAAGCATTGATCGGCCAAAGCTGGGAAACACACGCAGGATATCGGCCATTACCTGGTCGAGGCGTTCTGGCATATCGCTAATGGCTGAGATGGGTGGTCCTGTCGACTGCCAGATGCGATGGAATGTCCCATCAGGCTGTACAACATCTTCAAAGCATGGAGGCCCTGGTTCGGCAAGGCCATATTCCAACGCACGCCGACGCACAGTTCGCGCATGGCAGTCCAAGGACTTCGCTATTCCAGCCGGGCCGCGCAAGGCCAGTGCACCCGCCAAGAATTCTTTATCAATATCTTTCCGAGGCCTCCCGCGCTTACGCTGGGAAGGAGGTATAACCGGCATAACCGAAAGCATTGGTTGAGTTAAAGGGTCGGCCGATGCAGAGACAGCGTCTTCTAGTGCAGCGGTCATGGCCTCAATGCTCTGTTGGAGGTCGGAAAATTCATCTGCAGGAATGACGGTCTGATGCTGGTCCGGAGTTTTCAGAATCGGAGTTAGATATTGAGATCGCCATTTACCTGTTCTGCGGCAGAAAGAAATCACAGGCATTCAGTGATTTGCCGCCGCAGTCGAGGTTCGTCGCCCATTTGGGTTTGAAGCGCTATTCTGACGCGCCGTTCAAGGGTTTCATATCCCAGTCGAAGATTCCGCAATTGTTCGGACATCGCGGGAGGAAATAAGACAGGCAGTGGCAGTGCACAACCATCACTCTGTACCGTCCACCAAACTCTGTCTCTGGCTCCCACAATACCACCGAAACAATTTCCACCACAGGATGTGTATATTCTGCCAGTCCTGCTTATTTTCAGTACTGTACAGGTATAGTCTGAGTACAGGAAAGTTGTGCAAAGCTGAAACCCCGTATTTTTTTGGGCTTCTGCTTCTGCTGGCCAGGGCGATGCGAGCTTTGCCTCAATCCTCCTAAACTCTTATTTATAACGTTCCCTGGAGCCTTCCCGTCGTGTCCATGGGCACCGTTTGCCCACGCTCATCGTTGCTGTTCCGGACAAAGGTGATCTTCAGGTGGGTACCCTCCAAGTCCGATTTTCTGGGTTCTGCTGACCAGAACTCTGTCAGTTCTGCCTCAATCCTTCTAAACTCTTGTTTATAACGTTCCCTGGAGCCTTCCCGTCGTGTCCATGGGCACCGTTTGCCCGCGTTCATCGTCGCTGTTCCGGACAAAGGTGATCTTCAGGTGGGTACCCTCCAAGTCCGATTTTCTGGGTTCTGCTGACCAGAACTCTGTCAGTTCTGCCTCAATCCTCCTAAACTCTTGTTTATAACGTTCCCTGGAGCCTTCCCGTCGTGTCCATGGGCACCGTTTGCCCGCGTTCATCGTCGCTGTTCCGGACAAAGGTGATCTTCAGGCGGGTACCCTCCAAGTCCGATTTTCTGGGTTCTGCTGACCAGAACTCTGTCAGTTCTGCCTCAATCCTTCTAAACTCTTGTTTATAACATTCTCTGGAGTCTTCCCTTCGTGTCCATGGGCGCCGTTTTCCCGCGTTCATCGTCGCTGTTCCGGACAAAGGTGATCTTATCATCCCTCCATGCCGTGTATCTCCGGTGCTCATGTATACTTTGTTTGCGCTGCAGCAACCTTCATTTCTGACACGTGTAACAAATGCATAGTGGGATTTTATCTGTACGCATATATATATACTATAGGATACACAATATCTTTTGGACGCCGTGTACATATTGTTGAATATATAAGTTTGTTGTTACGACTCACTACAAGCGATTGTAGTCACCCCCTTTCAGGGAAGTAATGCGCGACATCCAAACATCAAATCGATAAGCAGTGTCGAGTTCCTCCAGGTCGCCTGGTTCCAGCAGCATATTCTTGAACCAAGGAGAGAAGAATATCTCCGCCGATTTGTAACAAGAATGCCAAAAGACTGCGCGGTCGTCGAGTGGGGGCTGATTGGGGTTGACATAAGGCGAGGTGTGAAGATCCAGCTGTCCAACGCACAAAGTAAGTGTAAAGACCAAAAAAAAATGAATGTCGAAGAACACGCACTCTGAGCCGGCTCGACGGAGAGGCGGGAAGAGTCCAACTCTCGGTTAGGCTGTACAGTAGTCGGGCGGCACGGATTGTGGTGCTTTTGGCATGCGCACTGTACTCCGCTGGTGAGATGTAAATCCCCTTGAGCTCCTCAGGGTATCCGACTCCTTTAAGCCACCGGTGAAGACGCCATGTGAAAAGCTGGACATAAATGTCAGCCACGGGATTGGCAGTCGCAGTCTCTGTCACAATATTGAGGCAGGAGATGACTTGTTCCGGCTCTTTGACACCGCGGTCATATAGAGCAGCTAGGTGGCGGACAACAGTATATGGCGAGGCCCAATGCTGGCTTGGATTAGCCAGGTAACGCCAAAAGGATTTTTTTGGCATACATTACCGAGAGTTGGCGCAGGCGCGAAGTCTCCGGGTGCTGGGCCCAATGGGAGATTCAGACCATTCCGAAATGCGAGGAACTCTTGGTGTGCCCAGGCGTCGGATATTCCGAGGAAGAAAACTTCCAGGAAGCGAGTGTGGATATTTTCGTGTTGTTCACGCGTACGGGCCTGGTGAAACCAATTGTCCTGAGGGCGAACACATTACGTGAGAGAGATTTGAATTTTTTGTGTCTAAACGTACCTCGATATCCGGCAAGTAGTGCTGGAGTAGTTCAAATGGCACGAAATCAGAAACAACCGAGACGTCTTCGCGTGTAAGCTCAAACCATGGCTGGAGTAGCTGTGCTTGCTCAGGGTCAAGCGTCTGTATAGCCGAGAGTGTCAAACTGGAAAGAGCGTAACGACTGGTCTGCGTCGCAGCGAATAACAGGAATGGTGACATGGGCATGGGTCCAGCTTCTGTGGTAAGGATGTGGATGGCAGCATAGCGGCCATCTACATAAAATGCCTCGCTGCGCACCCCAGTAGCAGAGGGGTCCTGATGAAAAGCGGGCTGCACGAAAGCTCCACTCTGAACCCAGCGATTGGAATCTTGGGTTCTCAGAAGAATAGCAGCTGTGTGTACAGTGCGCTCAGGACCCCGGCCCTGTGCGTCCCTGGTGTGGTCCGGCGCTATCAGGTTATGTGCGCTGACCAAATCAAATTCAGACTGGCAAATCCTGCGAGCAAAAAAAGCCTATGCCCACATTGTATATGATCTTCCAGTGACCAAGAAACTGAGATCCGAGACCATTGTACATGTCACGCCTCTCTCAAGAGTCAAAATACTACCGTCGTTGCGAGTGTTGGTGGCAATAAGATTGCAAAGTGTGGTCGCCATGGATTCAGGTGAATTCCCTCGAATGATGAGCGGAGATACATTTTGGTCAATTGTCTCGACAACAGTGCGCACCCATTGGGCAAGTTCGGCTCCTGAGGTTCTTTCCCAAGTGTCCAAGGCAGTAATTGGTGCGCGCGGAGGTGGTGATGTCGGCAGAGCCTGCAAAGACACAGAAAGATCAGATGGTTATCTCAAGTCATAATTCAAGCCTAGTACCTGCGCAAAAGGGGTTGGACTGCGCTGGAAGGTGAATTGATAAAGCTCTGAAGGATCCGGAAAGTCCCCAAACAGCGCCGAAGGATCCAGAAACTCTTTGGAGTCCGGCCGCTATGGAAGAATAGAAGGAGAGTCAGTTAACGAATGCTTGATCAAGGCGGCAAAAAAAAAACGCACCGGAGATTCAGTGTCAAGGAAGAGGCGCCTCCTCGACCTAGGTGGTTGCTCTGAAGGTACAGGCTGTAAAGGGCATCGTCAGGTAGGTTTGTGGAGGAGGACAGGTCATGTTACTGAGGGGGTGGACCGGTCGCGGACATTATTTGATTCTGAAGGTGGCTGAAACAATACACATGAGCCATTGATGCGAGAAAAATAAGATCTGAACTCACCGCATCGGTATTGGCTTGCGTACACAACTCAAAGCACTCATCGGCTTCCTTTCCGAACTCGGTCTGGAATTTGAGGCCCCACCAAACACGGAAAGGGAAACAGCGATGAGGTCCTACTTCAAGATTGCGGGTGCGACTGTCGAAAAAACTTCCTAGAGGACCCCGAATGTTACCATAGAAAGGGCCTACCAATTTCACAACTCAGAGGGAAGAAATATATTTGTAGAGACGACTCACAGACAAAGATGAGAGAGAGATCCTGCTTCTCGTGGTGAGGGACATTTTTGGAGATATCGTACAGTGCCTTTTCGGTCCAGCCATATTCAAACCATTGGACAGGTTTGAGCTCTCGGCAATGCTCCCGATTTGACGATCTTGTACCCAACAATACAAAAGTCGTCTCTGCATAGGTGTCGGGAGCGGTGGAGTCGGGATGCGGTGGAATGAATAAGTCGTAGGCCGCTGCATGTGACTGAAGCTCTTCATTGACCACCCGCCAAACGGCAGCGGCGTCGCCAATCTCTAGAGATAATGTGAATGTGAGGTCGTGCAGTTCAAGGGTGTCCAAGAGCGGCCGTGTGTCAATCATAGTATGAAATTTGTAACGGGGGGAAGGGGCATCAGGGTCTTGATAGTCGCCTTGCTAAAAAGAGTTAGGGACGCACTCGGCAAAAAATTTACTGGGAAACGTACTGCAAAAGGCAGAATGCAGACCAGATATCTGCGCTGCTTGGCCTTCTCCTTCTTTTTGGATGCACTGGCTCGACGCACGGTAGGGACCAATGCAAAAGGGTTTCCAGAGAGATCAGAGCTCCCGCGGCCTCTGCCGCCGCTCCCGCTCCCACGCCCGCCTCGAGTACTGTGTCCGCCTCGAAGACCGCGAGAGGAGGCACCGGGTCTCAAAGTAGTGTGCTGAGGCAGATTTCGTTGAATACTATCCGCACGCTGAAGCAGAACACTGCTCTGAGCTGGTTGTGTTTGCTGAAAACCGCCCATAGGGCGAGGGTTGTGAAACTCGACCGCAGAAGGAGGACGAGGTAGACTGTTGTGGTAGATTGTTGCCGGGGGAGGGAGCACAGTGCCGGTGCCGGTGACCGCCTGTGATGCGGGTTCCGCAAGCCTCGCCAGGCTGGAGGGAAGCGCGCACGGACATTGAGTCCGGCGCTGCTATAGGCGACGGGAGGCGCCGACTCGGGCCCTCCCCATGTTGTAACCCTTCATCTAGGGCCCATGTCACACTCTGCCGCACCGAGACCGTGGAGCAGTTATACGCGTGCTCAGGCATCCAGCGGGTCCGGGGCGGGGGGTTCCCTCCAAGCAGATCGTCGACTCACACCATGGAAGTTGTATGCAAGTAAAAGATGCATTAGGTAAGTACTGATCTCGGATCAACTACCCGGCTTCTACTAATACTATGTACGCTAAGTTTATATAGAATGTATATACAGTAAGTCTACCCGCGGTGTCGTCTAGCAGCGTCCCATTCGTACCCCGTCACAGAGCCCCCCACGCTGATAGCGTGCACTGCGCTTGCTACCGATTCTACAGCGCTCTCCAATCTCTTTACACTCCGATGTGGAGGCGAGAATCTAGCCCTGTTGTTTCAGTTACCACATAGCGCTGCGTGCTTAGTGGGGTCCCATGCCGATGTCGTCGTCGTCATCCTCAGCGGTCCAGCGTCGCGGGGTGTCAGCCATCTCGTCGTCGTCATTATCCTGCACTGCATCAGGGAGCTCCTGGTCCTCCGGAGACTCCCCTCGACCGACTAGGTGCAGAATTCCACTTGATGCAGCTACATGGAGCGCAAACAAGGGCGACTCTTCCGTTTCGGCGTCTGGCATTTCCACCTCAGGGGGTTCCTCCGTTAGGGTTCCCCGTTCTGCTTGCATCGCTTCGAGCTCCCGCTGTAGACGCCCCGACCTCTTCCCTCGTCGTACCCTCTTGCCTCCGGTCACTTCGGGTGTCGTGCTCGAAGAACCTTCCTCGCCCTCCTCCGTCGCAGTCCAATGCCGCCTGGTTTGACGCCCGTCTTGTTGTGGCGTTTCGCGATTAAGAAGGACTGCGAAGTGTGGAGGGATAGTGCTAGGATCTGGGCGCGTGGCCAAAAGGCCAGCAAGAGTTCCGCTCGCCTTCTTCGAATTACGGGGTCCACGTGGGGGAGTAGAGTTGGTAAGTCCCCGTGATGAAGATGGACCAGCGACGTTCGAAGGCGGAGGCGGGGGTAGCATACAATCCAAGAGTGAAGGAGGCGAGGCTCGACTTAGACGCTCGGCCAAGGATGGGGTAGGATTGGTCAGCCTCGACTCTAAGGGAAGCCTGCTGGATTCGGGGCGAGTGGGATAGGGCGTTGACAACCGCTCCTCCAAGGTCGGTCGCACTACCCCTTTCCCTTTGTTGCGCATCGCCCTGGGCTCCGTAGGAAGCGATTGAGGAAGAGGACGGTCTCCACCAGCTGCGGCTGTTGCGATTCTCGGGTGTGCGTTTGAGCGCGGCGGGGGTCACGACGTGTTCCTCCTGACGAGGCGGCTCTTCCGCTTGCGGGAGGATGCTGGGTTCCTCTTCACCCTCCGCAAGCGGCGGCGACATCCTGACTTCGACTTGCTCCGAGTCCTGTTGCGCGACGGACACGCTCGTAGTTTCCCCACTGATTCCGCTTGCCGTTTCCCTTGGAGAAGGGGCGGAGGCCTGAGAATCAGAGACCGCGTCCCAATCCAACTCCAGTAACCTTCCCCATTCCGGAGCAGCTTGGGAAGCGCTCACGGCAGGTTGGATTGAGGGAGTTGGGTTGACAACCTCCCGCTCGGTCGCGGTGGCCGAAGCAGCTTGAGAAGCGCTCACGGCAGGTTGGATTGAGGAGTGTACGTTGGCAACCTCCTGCTCGGTTGTGACAGCGGGGGCGTACGGAGGAGCGGGGGTATCCTCGTCGAAGTCTTCCTCCCGAAGCCATACATCGGTGGTGTACAACGCGGCTTCGTCGAACTCGCTGTTGGGTCGGAAGCCGATCTGTTATATCCGTGTCGGAAAAGGCCGGAAGGACGGAAGGCCGGAAAGACGTAAAGGCCGGAAAGACGGATAGGGCCGTAAGTGATACCACGTAAGAGATCGGGTACACCAACTAACTTGGCTCGACGACGAAGAGAGCAGAAGTCAGACCACGGAGCAATGCGGAGGCAAAGCACGTTAATTTTCAACTAAAGATACAGTAGAACATAATACGTATTTATACTAAATACGGAGATAAGTCTAATGCGGAAAGAAGTATATAAAAGACAATAAGAACAATAAGAACAATAAGAGAGAAGCATAGTTGCATAAGTCATATGTTTGATTTGGGGAACGCTCAGAAGACCTTCATTGCGAAAACCCCAAAGGTTGTGCGTCAACGGAACTAGCCGGAGCATCGGAAAGTTGGTTGGACCGTAATGGCCGTAACCGTAACCGGAAAGGCCGTAAACGGCCGGAAAGTGCATGGTCGTAACAGTATCCCCCTCTTAGGGTTCCTTGCCCCCAAGGAACAAAGAACAAGAGGAATACGATGCCGAAGTCGGAATGACGAAAAGGTGACGCAACATAAACGGAAAGGATCGTGATGAACTATGCAGTTGATGTTAAGTCATGTGATCGTGGGATGTTGATAAAAAACTTCTTCTCTTCCTCATCCACCATGTCGCAACAATCACAACAATCGCGCATCACCCGCATCAGCCGCGAGTCGTCCATGAACACAGACGAGGAGCGTACCGAACGCTTGATGTCGGAAATCGAGGAGATGCGGGAGGGGAATAATCGCAGGGATGTCGCTGGAGGCGTTGGAGCGCTGCGCGCGCCGAGCCTGATTTCCTGAAGCTTCTTCGGGATCTCATCGAGCTCGAGGGCGAGGCGGAAGCGGAGGTGGCCGTAGCGGACGCAAACTTGCGTACCGCGCAGGACGACATGGCGGAAGCGACGTCCCGTCGTGACCAAATCGTGGAATTGCGCCAGCGCTTTGAGCGGGGCAACCTCGATTCCATGGATTACGTCGATGCGGTCGACCTTTTGCGTCGTGCGGTATCTCCAGACGCGGACGATGTCCCGGACGAGAGGCTGGAATCCGGTGACGAGAGCGAGGGTGGAGAAGGATCGGAGGGGCCGGAAGAGGTCGGAGAGAAGCGGAAAAGGAAGGGAAAATCGAAAGCGGTGCCCAAGAAGCCGCGGATGGATCGCGAGGAGCGGGATGACTCCTCAAAACGTGCGTATGAAACATTATGTTTTTGATCCTTTTATTGACGTCATCTGCAGCATGCGATAGGTGCAGGGAGCGCCTACTCCCTTGCATCGTGCTGGAGGGGAAAACGGCATGCGACGCCTGCCACCACGTGCACCAGAAATGCAGCTTGCGGCCGCAAAGCCGGACGCGCCTTCCGCAAAAGAAGGCTTCACGCGTGGTGCAGGCCATGGCGGAACTTGGCCTGGTTGGTGCCGAAGTGCACCGGCCTGTGTCCCTAGTATCCGCGCGCCGTCGCCAAGTCGATTCTCGCACCGGCGAGATCTTGCCGGAAGAGATCTCTCAATTCGAGGAGATGCGTCGCGGCCTGGTGAATACGCAGCGCCGCCTTCGTGAACTTGAACGGCTCGAAGATGAACGCAAACGCAGGAAACAGCGGAGAAGGGAGGAGAGGGCAGCGCGGGCGGCCGCAATGGAGCCGGAAAGGGCCGGAGAGTCGCAACAGGGCGAAGGCTCTGGAAGAGCTAGTCGTCCCGCGTCGCGTTCCGCTCGCCCTGCGTCTCGCCCTGCGAGATCGCGTTCGCGCACGGGAGTTGCGCTTCTTGCGCCTGTCGTTCCGGTGGTTTCCCCGGTGGATGACGCGAGTCTCATCCGGATGACGGTGAAGAAGGAGGAGGATGAGAACACCGAGGCATTGGCGCTCAAGAAACGCGGGGAGGAACGGGCGGCTCGGAAGAAGGAGCGGAAGGAACGGATCGCGCGAGAAGAGGCGGAGAAGAAGGCCGCAATCGATGCGGAAATCCAAAAGCTCATGGCGAAGAAAGCCGAGCTCGAAGCGCCTGTGGAGCCGAAGGAGGAGCCGGTGGAGAGAATGGTTCCGTCGGCCGATTTCATGGCCACCTTTCCGTGTCCTCCCGGCTTCCGATTGGTGGATGGGTATTTGGTGCTGGACGAGGAGTCGGACGCCCACAAGGACATTGATTACGAATTGGAGTATGATGATTAGTGTAAATTGTCGCATTGCGAAAAAATGTAAATCCATCTTCTTGAATAAACCGCGTAGAGTCGCCGATGAAACGGAAATGGCCGGAAAGGGTCGGAACGACCGGAAGGGCCGTAAAGCGACCGGAGCGAGGACGTAACTCAAACTCACGTACGCAAGTGGAACCGTAGGCCGTAAACCAGGTGTAGGGGCCGTAAGTGGAACGGAGCCGTAAACTCAAATACGTTCCCATTCCGGACCAGGTTTTTCCGGATAACGAGTGTGGAATGCAGCCAGGAGTTCTGGCGCGTCCAAGTCGAATGCAGGAACCCATTGGTACTGATCACCGGTATGAGACCAACCAAACCACTCAACGTAATAGCGAAGAGGGCAACGGCGGTAACGCCTGTCGATCTTGGAATCGAGGATCGCCGCAAGTTCGAAATGTTCATCACCATCGATAATTTCGACGGGACCAGGCGGAGGTTGTTCGCGGCCTGGGAACGGATTCGGAAAATGCGGTTCAAGCGTTGATATGTGGAAAACGGGGTGAATGCGCGAGAGGGCTTTAGGAAGCCGGATGCGGTAGGAAGAGCCGGAAGTTTTCTCGATGACTTCGTAAGGACCGAAATGCGTCTCGGAGAACTTTTCCGTGGGCCGCGTTGTTGCGATGAACTCTGTTGAGACGAAGACTTGGTCTCCGACCTCAAGCGGAGGGTCCGGAAGACGTTTCTTGTCCGCAATCTCCTTGTAACGCTCCGTAGCAATAGTCAGCTGCGTTCGGAGGTATTCATGGACAGATTGGAGTTCGTACGCAAAATCCTGAGCCTTGTCGACATCGGGACCAACGACGGTCGTTTCGGAGAAAGTGAGAAGCGGGTGGTAACCCTTGTTCGCAAAGAACGGAGACACGCCGGTAGATGCGTTAGGAGCGTTATTGAGCGCAAACTCTCCAAGAGGGAGGAGTTCAGCCCAGTCGTCCTGGTGATACGCACAATACATGCGGATGTACTGCTCGAGGGTTTGATTCATGCGTTCCGTTTGTCCGTCGGCCTCCGGGTGATGGCCGGACGTAAAATGCATGGTCATGTTGAGAAGTTCGCCCAATGCGCGGAAGAAGGCGGAAACGAATTCCGTGCCTCGGTCGGAAGTGACGTGGGACGGAACACCGTGTTTGGAGAATACGTGAATAAGGAAGAATCGGGCGAGTTGGGCAGAGGTGATATGTCGGTCGCAGGGGAATAAGATAACCTGCTTGGATGCACGGTCAACAATGACGCAAATGCAATCAAACTCGCCGGAATAAGGGAGGAATTCTATGAAGTCGATGGATATCGAATGCCAAGGACGTAAAGCAACCGGTAATGGACGGAGAAGGCCGTAAGGCTTGTGCCGCGGGGCCTTGTTGCGCTTGCAGTGAGTGCAGGACTTGCAGTAGTCGCGGACGAAACTACGCATTTCCGGCCAGGCGTATTCACGCCGGACGAGAGCCAAGGTACGGTTCTGTCCAAAATGGCCGGAGAGTATGTGATCATGCTTATTTTGCAGGACACGTACGCGGAGTATATCAGGTGTATCGCCCGAAACCTGGGGAACATAGATCCGATTGCTGAGAAGAAGAAGACCGGTTGGATCCATGGTCCAGCGCGTGGAGCCGGAAGTGCCGGAAGTCGCGGAAGCGATACCGGAAACTGCGGCTGGGTCGTCAGGATAGTGGGAAATGATTTCGCGGTGCAGCGAGTCAACATCCATGACGAGAGATGCTCGGAGACAGACGTCCTCGAGGAAGGTAGCGTTTAGCGATGCGGATAACTGATCGGAAGTGAAAATGGGCCGGAAGTTCTGAGGATTGATTGGCTGAAGGCCGTATCCCCCTCTTTAGGGTAGACGTCCCATCGTCTAGTTAATGCATCGGGTTTACCTCCGAGCTTTCCGGGTCGGAACCGGATTACCATATTGAAATGGCAAAGGTATTCGGACCAGCGTACTTGCCGACGGGTAAGGACCTTAGTCGAGGCAAAGTATTCCAGATTCTTGTGGTCCGTGACGACGTCGACAGTGAGAGGGGCACCCTCGAGATAGTGACGCCAATGAGTAAAGCAATCAAAAATAGCGAGGAGTTCCTTATCGTGCGTGTCATAGTTGAGTTCCGGAGCCGTAAGGGTGCGGCTCCGGAAAGCGACGGGATGGAATTCACCGTCGTCTCCAAGGATGGAGAGAATGCCCGCAATGGCGTAATCGGATGCGTCCGTCTCGACCATAATCTGACGGCCGGGAATCCAGTGATGGAGTACCGGAGCAGCCGTAAAAGCGCTTTTGAGAGTGTCGAAGGCCGCTTGACAAGCGGGTGTCCAATCCCACCGTTTGCCAGTACGAGTGAGGCGGGTGAGTGGAACGGTAATGCCGGAATAGCCGTAAATGAAGCGCCGATAAAAGTTACAAAAACCAAGGAAGGACTGAACGTCCTTCACTTTCCGAGGTACTGGCCAATCCGTAATAGCGGAAATTTTGTCCGGCGCCATGCGGAAACCGTCGGGCGACAGAATGTAGCCGAGGTACTCGCAAGTGGTGACGCTGAACTCGCACTTGGATAGCTTGCAGTATAATCCAGCTTCGCGTAGGCGGCGAAGCACCTCGCGGACGTGATCCGTATGATTAGCCGGATCGTCGGAGTACACCAGGATATCATCCAAGTATACCACGACGTAAACGTCCAAGAGATCCGCAAAGAGGGTGTTAAGGAAGCGCTGGAAAGCAGCTGGTGCGTTGGAGAGACCTTCCGGAACGACCCGGAAATTGTAGGAGCCGTAACGGGAACGGAAAGCGGTTTTGTACTCGTCGCCAGCGGCGACACGGAGCAAGTGATAGGCGTGGCGTAGGTCCAGTTTGGTGTAAATACGCGCCTTTCCAGGAGCGTCGAGGAGATCCGCGATCAGAGGAAGCGGATAACGATCCTTCTTCGTGATGCGATTCAATCCACGATAGTCGACGCAAAGCCGGAGACTTCCGTCTTTCTTCTTAGCGAAGAGAATCGGAGCGCCGTGGGAGGAACGAGACGGATAGATGAAATCCGCCTTGAGGTTCTTGTCGAGGAACTCCCGAAGCGCGGTCAGCTCGGTTGCGGAAAGGGAATAGATGGGGCCGACCGGAGGCTCAGCACCATCGACAGTCTCGATCTTGAGATCGAATTCGCGATGAGGCGGAAGAGTGTAAGCCTCTGATTCAGAGAAGACGTCGGCGAAGTCGTGGTACTCGGCCGGAATGCCGGACAAATTCGCAAAGTCCGGCTCGGCCGCAACACCAAAGCCATTAGTCTCGTCGACCGGAGATGCGCGGAGCGTATACTGGACGGTGCCTTTATCGCGAATAATCGCGTGGAAGGCTGCCGCATTGACCATAGACACAAGTGGGGCAGAAGTGAACGGACGAGGCGTAGATGCCTCAGACGGAATCTCCATAGAAGGAGCGGATTCAAGCGAAGACGTCAGCGGTATTGAGGGAAGGAGAGCCGGGGATACCGGAGGTTCCGCCATCTCCGTAGCCGGAGAGACCGCAACAGGATCCGGAATAGTTTCCGGGAGTGTCGACACAATAGATTCGTCGTAAACAGGGCTGAACTTTAGTGAGGCGTTGCGCCAATCAATCAACGGATTGTAGCGGCGTAGCCAGTTTAGTCCAAGAACCAAGTCACAAGCAGAATCCAGACGGGTGACGTAGAATTCCATAGAATGGACATCGCCAGAAGGGAACCGAGGGAGCAATTGAAGCTGTCGGTCAATGATAGATGAGGAGCCGTCGAGATACCGGAGTTTAACCGGAGGGACCGCATACGGAGAATACCCATTAGATTCGCAAACCCTAGTAGACACAAAACAGTGCGAAGAGCCGGAGTCGATGAGCGCCCGCAAGCGGGAGTTGAATCCCGCGGCAACTCGTTGTACAAAAGACGGACGCAGGGTTAGGCCCGCGTCCGGAGTAGGAAAACCGGAAAGAACGCCGGAAGGCGAGAGATAGTCCGCAGAGAGTAATGATACATCGAGATCAACATAAAAGGCATTAGGGGAAAGAGTGGACGCGTTGAGAGTAACCTCGGGAAGCACCTCGGAGTCAACACGGCTCGGACCAGGTGCAGAGGTATCCGAGCCGCTGCCTATTTTTTTGACTCGGAGGAAGAAGCATCAGCGGCAGCAGGTGCGGGGTCAGAAACAGTCGCGGCCTTGCCTTGAGCGCCGGCCGGACGTTTACGGCATTCAGCCATTTTGTGACCCGCGCCACCGCAGAACATGCAGAGGTTGTTCTTCATGCGTCGCTCGCGTTCCTCCGGCTTGAGCTTGCCGGTGGAGTCGAGCTTGGCAGCGTACGGTTTCGCCTGCTTGGACCCGGAAGCCTGAGCCGCGTTACCGTTGGCCGGAGTATTGGCCGGAGGATTGGTCTTGGGAGGGGAGTTGGATTTTCCACCGCCCTTGCCTTTACCCTTGGACTTTCCACCACCGCCACCACCTCCCGAGGCCGCAGCACCGGAAGAATCGCCGGAAGACTTTCCGGCCGGAGGCGGATTCGCAGCAGCACGCTCGTTCGCGCGCTCAGTGTTGCGGCGATGATACCGCTGGTCGAGCTGCGAGGCGAGGGCTTTCAGCCCGGCAAGAGTGACCGGAAGCTGATTCTGCGCCATGGTGTCCTTGATACGGCTTGGAAGGCCGCGGTAAAATGCCCGGAAAAGGGCGGCCTCGTTATACCCAGTCATAACCGCATGAGTGTCGAACTCGAGCTGGTAAGTCGCCAGCCGATCTCCAGGCTTCATGGAGAGAGTCTCCAATGAAATCCGCGCGTCGCCGAAGGGATCGTGCGGGCCGAAATTCGTCGCAAGCTCTTGAACGAAGAGCTCCCAATTCCCATCCCAGAATGGAATGGGCGCTTGTCCGTCAGCGAAGATGTTGGGCTGAAACCACTGCTGAGCCGTTCCGCGAAGATACGACCGGACGTAGAAGATTTTCTCAGTCGTCGGTCGGAAAGTCTTGCGGACGCTTCCGCTATGTGCAGGTAGATCTGCGACATGAAAGTGGCGAACTTCGATGGGATCGGAGCCATCGAAAGTATCCGGAGCGCGGGAGGAAGTACGAGTGGAGCGAGGAGGGGCGACAGAATTCCGAGCGAGGAGAGCCATAGCATCAGCCATTTGTTGAACGGCGTAGTCTAGCTGAGGGTTATGCGGAGCCGGAATATGAAGCGTAGGGCCGGGGGGCCCTTGCGGACCGGGAGGACCTGGAGGACCTGGAGGCGGAGCCGGACCAGATTGGTCCGCCACCACCACCGCCGCCACCTCCACCGCCACCAGGTCCTGGATCCGGAGCCGGAGCACCGGAACCGGAAGGAATTCCAGCCGGAATGGAGGGATGAGGCGAAGACGCATCGCCAGGAGGCGGGCCTCCACCTCCTCCACCGCCGCCGGAACCACCACCTCCACCGCCGGGTGAGCCGGAAGGCCCAGGAGGTGGGGGCGGAAAAGAACCAGTGGGAAGATAAGTGGGTTGTGGGGCGATTGGGTCAGGAGCAGGAGTTCGAGCTCTACCTTTACCCTTATCAACTGTCTCCAAAGGAGGAGCAGTCGCCACACGCCGTCCAAGGTACGGATAAATCACGCCCGTATCACGAGGCGGAAAATCAGTTGGTACAGGCTGTTGTTCGAGAGGGTCCGTAGGATCGTAAACCTCCGGAAGTTCTTCAATAGCCGTAGTTACCGGTTGGTAGGATACGCGTCGGCGATTAGGGGTAGGCGATCGCATGCTGCTTCCACCTGATTGGCGATCGTACTCTCGAAAATCCATCACCTGAGGATATGCCGGACCGGGATAATGGGAACCGGTCGGGGAAAAGGTGAACTGCTGAGGACGGAGAGCAGCACCGCGCGCATCTTGAGCGAGAAGTGGGCGAGACCACATTGTTGGAGCATTCGGCCGTAAAGGCCGGGATTCCTCAAAACGAGGCTGCGCGCGAGAGCGAAGATCTTGTGGGGAAGAGATGATGCCAGAGACATTGTCGTAGGTGAGCTGTCCCGGAACGACGATCGGAACGATGTTGCTGAACTGACGCGAATCGCGTCGACGGTTCCGAAAGTCGGGGGTATTGGCGAGGTGGCTGTAAGACATTGAGCCAAATTAGGTTGAGTTGAAAATACTGTTATATCCGTGTCGGAAAAGGCCGGAAGGACGGAAGGCCGGAAAGACGTAAAGGCCGGAAAGACGGATAGGGCCGTAAGTGATACCACGTAAGAGATCGGGTACACCAACTAACTTGGCTCGACGACGAAGAGAGCAGAAGTCAGACCACGGAGCAATGCGGAGGCAAAGCACGTTAATTTTCAACTAAAGATACAGTAGAACATAATACGTATTTATACTAAATACGGAGATAAGTCTAATGCGGAAAGAAGTATATAAAAGACAATAAGAACAATAAGAACAATAAGAGAGAAGCATAGTTGCATAAGTCATATGTTTGATTTGGGGAACGCTCAGAAGACCTTCATTGCGAAAACCCCAAAGGTTGTGCGTCAACGGAACTAGCCGGAGCATCGGAAAGTTGGTTGGACCGTAATGGCTGTAACCGTAACCGGAAAGGCCGTAAACGGCCGGAAAGTGCATGATCGTAACACTCCCCCTGCACTACTCCCAGCTCCACCCGGTCCTCCCAGTGGTGAAGCTCGAGCTTGCGAAGCCGGACCCGTTCCCCAGACACCCCCGGAACAACGAGCCCCCTCCTGTCCTCCGGACGGATGGAGACGAGAGGTGGGAGGTCGACGAGATCCTCGAAGCACAGGTCCGGTATGGCAGCCTCTGGTACATGGTGCGCTGGAAAGGTTATGGTCCAGAGCACAATAAGTGGGTAAAGCACTCTGACGTCTTCGCCAAGGACACCATTGATGCCTACTACCGCCCGCTACCCCCAATGCTCCCCGCCGGATAGCCTCGGCCGCCTTTGACTTGCTATCCTTCCGAAGGCGCGATAGGACCATCCGCTTTATACGTCGGGACACCGTATTCCAAGGGGGGGGGTGATGTCAGGGGAACCCCCGCTCCGGCCGCTTCGGGTGGTTTTCCTTCGGCCGCTTCGGGCGCTTCGGACACTTTTCCATCCGGACTGGCTCCGGATACTTCGGACGGTTTTCCGCCCGGCACCCCGGATACTTCCGCGCCCTTCTATCCGACCACCAAACTGCCCGAGACATTTGTCCGCTCTCACTGGCACGTGCTGTGTGACCAGGCCCACGATCATTGTAGATACATACGACACGTGCTACTGGGTAGTTACCATAAGGTTTCACCTGGCGTGGGAATCCTCATCCTTTCTTCTCTTCGGATTCCCCCACTAGGTGCGTAGTATTTCCACTCCTGTATTCTAGTACCTATATTTATTCTTCGGATTCCCCCGCTAGTTTCCACGCCCTGCGCCGAGCTTAAGGTTACCCTCACAGATCTGCCCGAGTAACCACAGTGATGGTTAACTCAGTAACATGTCTTCCTCCCAATCTAATCAGTTGGACTTATACACAAAATCAAGTGATGCTATATCTCTGCCGGCCCTAATGTGGTTGTACCAATTCTGACTTCGTATATCTTGTTTTAATAGTCATCAGACTATTCAGAGGCCGTTGAAGCGGCAAGTCAATAATTCTGAGTAGTTCCCTGATGTCTCACCTCCAGCGCATAAGACAATGGTTTACCGCCACCGTCTATAGCTCAGTGGAGAATATCATAGTCAGGACGTAACAGCCTTTTGGGCTGCCTTGTCAAGTCTACTCAATCCTTCATAGTTGATTTGTTACACTGACTTTCAGCCATCAATAGTGTAGCCTACCACCCCAGGGAGGGTGTACGTTCATAATCTAATGCCTCACTTCTGCCCACTAATAGGTTCAAAATGAAATAAAAACTGGTGTTTTCATGCATGTTTTGGTACACGCCCTATCAGCAGGCTGGTGGATACAAGACTCAGAGGGTGATGGCGACACAGGGGCTGTTCGTCGTCGTGCAGTGGCTTCTTTGCGTCAGGACAACCCTCACAGAGCTTCAGTCTTTCTGCGTTGGGTAGGTTCACATGCTAGAGAGCAAGAGCAAGAACAGGATGCAGTGCCTTCCGAGAGTGCAAGATCCGGTGCCTCTTGAAGCCTCTGTGGTCCCCTCACTCCCCCCCTCTCACTAAGTTCAAGTTACCTTGCTCAATAAATGGCCCAGGGCGAGATTTGGTGATGGGGTCTACAATGGCTTGTAGCCAGATCCAAGCACGATACGGAAGACAGGGGTGAGGTGTTTATGTGTATAGCAGCCCTTTCCACCTCCTGGTGCAAGACATAGCTGGATATTGAGCTCTGGGCTCTGGGTCTTGCATGGTGTGCCTCCTCAACAAGGCAGTTCTTTGGTAGCATCTAGAAACCTTTAAATATGTGCTTGAAGGCTCGATTGCACTGGCCAGGATCGACAACATGACTGAAGGTTGATTATCTCCTCCACCACACCCGAAGCAAAGGGTTCCCCCCTCTTGAACCTTATTCTTTCTTGCATTCAGATACATTTGGGTGACTCTACATGTTCACTGCTTTCCCCTCTTCAAGTTTCACAAGTCTCTCGCATTCCTGCTCCTTCATCTCCTCCTGGATCTTAATTCTTCTGGGTACAAACACTGCCCGCCCACCCTCGATCTTCCATCTATCCAGGCCCTCCAGAAATCCTACCTTGCACAGCATCATCTGAGCCAGATTGGTTGCTTCAAATAATTCAGATGCTTGATAGTATGCCATGCCTGCGTTCACCATTGAATGGTTGAATCCCATGTTAACAGCCTTGGCGATTCTGGAGAGCTTGAAATCAGCCATACAGGCCCTGTCTGAAGGAGTTACAAGGATATTGAACCATGCAAGCATTGGTGAAAAGGCATTCTAGAGGTATGAATACCATACCGCTTTCAAATTTCCATGTACTATTGTTTCTTTGTGTAGATACTGGAGCCCAAAAAGCTATGTCTGAAATCTAGAACAGACTATCAACCAAAGAAATTCCTGTCAAAACTGTGCTCACAAGGGAGAGACGTTCAGCAAAGGTTGGTTCCTTGGCTGTGATAAGTTCCATGATGTCCCCAGCTTCCATCCATGGGGAGACCAAACACAGCCTGGTGTTCAAATTGTACACACTGAAGAAGGGGAGTACATGTATTTTGGGCTCTGTATGAGAGGACACACAGGATTGAACTGGCCACAGGGGGAAACCATTACCATATCAAACTCTGCTGCCCTCTAATGTATCATAAAGATAGTCCACAAAAGGTAATGGTCCTCAAAGTTTCAAGTGCTATTACAAAATTGAAGCATTACATAAATGAACATAGACAAGTAAAAAATGAGCACTTTTTCTCCCTCTTGATTGACCTGTCATCTTCTGACATATTTTTTATGCAGTCCTGGAGCTCCTCTGCCTTTTTGTACCTTCCAAGTTGGCAGTACGTGGCAGCCAGATTTCCCATAGCCCGCAGGGTGTGTGGATGGTCTGCTCCAAGGAGCTGCTTCCGCTTCTCCAGCACAGTGCTTTGCAGTGGCTCTGCCTCTTTGTACCTTCCAAGTTGGCGGTATGTGGCAGCCAGATTTGCCAGAGCCTGCAGGGTGTCTGGATGGTCTGCTCCAAGGAGCTGCTTCTGCTTCTCCAGCACAGTGCTTTCAAGTGGCTCTGCCTCTTTGTACCTTCCAAGTTGGCGGTATGTGGCAGCCAGATTTGCCATAGCCCCCAGGGTGTTTGGATGGTCTGCTCCAAGGAGCTGCTTCCGCTTCTCCAGCACCATAGCATCCAAATGCTCTGCTTCTTTGAACCTTCCAAGTTGGCCGTATGTGGCAGCCAGACTTGCCATAGCCACAGGGTGTCTGGATGGTCGGCTCCAAGGAGCTGCTTGCGCTTCTCCAGCACCATAACATCCAAATCCTCTGCTTCTTTGAACCTGCCTGAGTCAAAATATATATGAGCATATTCAGTGTGGAACATTGACTTGATGGCTGCTAGGTCTGGGATGAGGGAGTCTATATGAGACATTAGCCCAATTCTGCCCTGATAGGCATCTTCTGTGAGCCTGACTGACATCCCTATGATGTCTGTCATGCATTCTCGAGCTATTGGCTCATCAACCAGAGTATCCTGGCACCATGAGTGCACAAGTGGATGAATAGAAAGTGTATCCCTGATATCATGCCTATCAATAAGAGAATACCCTTCAATCTCAGCAACAATATCCATCAGGCATTGCTGGTCCCAAGTGCCCGATGCTGACAAGAAATTCTGAAGGAATCCCCTAGCTGCCTGGAGAATTTGAGCTTCTTGCCCAACATCATTGGTTTTCCATTCAGCTGCCTGCTTAAAAATTGCCTCTGGAATGTTATTGTGATGCAACAATGAGCAGAGCTGTAGAAACTGTGCTGCCACCTTGCTCAACTGCTTGAAGCTGATTTGCCAGGTTGTATAAACAGTTAATTCATAATCATCATGAGACTGTGTAGCACGCCACTCCAGGATATTGGCACGATTCTTTCTGTAGATCAAGAGATACCGAGGAAGGCAATTAAACTTGGAGATATAAGCACCAGCCTGAATAACTGCAAGGGGCAGACAGGAAAGCTCCTGCACAGGTCCAATCAATGAACATTCCCTTCAGTTCAGAAAGCCCTGTAAATGAAATACCTTAACAATCTCTGAAGCCTGCTGAGTGGTTTCAATGGTTTTCTCCTTCATGGCTCTCAGTAAGAGGAGACCAATTGCATTGGTCTCATCCATGTCCCCAACTTTGGAATAGGATTGAGGTCCATGTCCAGCTAGCTCCGGGTTTCGCGAGGTGATGATAATGTTGCCGTGTGCGCATCTAGGGAAAAAAGGGAAGAGATTGATGTTTGGATCATCTGCATTGTCAAAGAGCAACATCCACTCCTCGACCTGAGAGATCAGCCATAGTGTCCCATCTTCCGAGGTTTTCCCCATTCCTTGAGAAATGGCTATATTTGTGAAGGCTGTATCAAGAGTTTGACGAGAGCTAGCATTGATGAAGAACTGTTTTGTAAACCTGAGTAAAGCAGTCAGCAGGGATAAATTGTACAATGTGTGACAAGTTTACCTAGGTGTTTGATATCTGTTCATCATATCAAGGAATTTCAGAGCTATCTGTGTTTTTCCGGAGCCACCCAGGCCATGGAGGACATATGTGTGTCTTTGGCCAGGATCCGTGGAGAAGTACTTTGCCATTTTTTCAAGAATATCTTGCCGACCTTGGAATATCTGGGAGGGAGGAGGACAGACAAGTGCCAGAGCAGCTTTGGATTGTTCAATTTCTGATGCTAAAGGAATGTCAGAATTGAAACCATATGTCTCTTCAGCACTCACAATTTATTTGTCGTTGTCGCTCCGGTCCTGGGCTATGAATCTGGAAGCTATGTTTGGTGAGAAACAGCATTTGGAGGGCCGGGACGAGACAACTTACATGGTGAAGCTCTCAGCCTCCACAGCATAATTGATACTGGGACCTTCCCCGGCACCCCCGCCTCCACCTTGTTCGCCACCTGCTCCACCCTTGCCACCTACGCCACCTAGGAAAGATAAGGCACAAAGTTTATATCTTTATCAATCTCGCGAGTTGCCACTCACCATAGATGTTCATATGATTAACTGTGTGGGATTGACTAGCTCGAGGAGGCATTATCTCGATGGAGTCGACTAGTAAAGAGCTGGGGGGTCACGTTGCAGACGTGCGTCGTGAACTCACACTGTCACACTACGTACTGACCTTGACAGCCACTGCCACATCCTGCATTACTTTCCTAATCGAGGATAATTGCCCCAAAACGTGGCGCCAAGGTTTCAGCCTCCGACCCCGGCACTTCCTCCATCCCAGTAGCGGTGGTTTTTAGCCTAACAAGAGTGCGGTTTGCGAAGCGACCCAGCACTTCGATTAATGAGTGAATTATGCGAGTTTTCAACTGCCAGCGCTAACTCTAGCGCCTTTGCAGATAAATGTGTGGGTCAAAAATATATATGATATTCCGGTACCTTGAACCCTTTGACCCCAAACCGGAGTTTGCAAAGCTTCGGACGGACACGCGAGATGAAACGTAATGTTATAAATAGGGTGAGAATTAAGGTGGAGGCGGAAGTTCCGGAAAGTGATTGTGCGTCAAATGATCCACTGAGATATTGAGGATGAACACAGCATGCTTTCAGACATGCACTCTTGAGCAGGGAGGTAGGCGGGAGACTCTAGGACACCGCTTTCGTTCCGCCGGTGAAGATTTGTTAAGCAAGTTCGTCAGGTCGGCGTAAAACCACTTACCTGGGCGGGGCATTGACTGGGATGAGGCAAACAACGAATTTTTCGGCTATATTGGATTGTTAAACAATGGGACACCTAGATCTTGAAGAAGATGAACGGGTACCGGGTTTAAAACCATCCTTGACTCGAGTCGGAAATTTGTTGGGCAAAGCCGTCCTTGAGGCCCCAGAAAGTCACAAGTTTAATGTTCAGGAGATACAGATCGCTGGATTCCTGTTGCATAATCTATGGGTCCAATATTACGGAATTCTGGACTTACATCGAATACTCGACACGGAGCGTAAAGTTCACCTGGTGGTATGCTCTGTATTGTACGAACAAGCAGGGCTTCGGAGGCCACTACGAGGCACTTGTTGGATGATTCACGCGGGGATCCGATTCTCCGTCAGGCTAAGGACTACCGCCAGCGCCGCAAAGCCACAAATCAGGCGAGAGAAATTACCATGCGGCAGCGCCGCTGTCCGGAAAGAATAGCAAGCGAGTGCCACACGGAAAGAAAGAAAAAAAAACTAGGACTCGAGACGAGCCATACGTACGTACTTTGTCTTGTTGCCTCAGTCAGATCTCGAATCAAGACGCGTATGCGTGCACTGTCATTCAGAGAGGGAGAGGGGGACCGATATACGGACGGGAATCCGATAATGCGAGATTCCAAGAGATTGCATACACACCATAACCCGAGAAGGGCATCGACAAAGTGGGACCACGGGACAATGGTCGAAGAAACGATGAGCGAAGAATCGAGTACAACATGATTAGCGAGGAATTGTGGTGAGACGAGCGGAGGATACACGGATCTGCAGAGATGAGAGAGAAACAAGAGGAACCGCAATTGCGTTCATCAGGAAATGCGAGGGGGTGCAAAGAATTAGACAAAGTGGGAGGGGCCATGTAAAGATGTATCCAAGCGCTGCAAAGAACCGAGATCGATATAGCAGATGGATGCATGGATCAAGACAGATAGCGCAAGATGCCATACCTGACATTCCATCGTGGGCCAGCGCGTGCGGATAGCGCCGCCTGCCGCCTTCAATGCATCGAACAGTGAATATTTAACTGATGTACCACTACGCCGTGCTCGTCCCGCACCACGCCCATACCCGGACCTAGCACATCCACGTGCCCGATCGAAGGGATAATCACAAACGGGACGGGAGAGTGGCCAGTGGCAGCGCACGAAGTGGAGTGGCGATGGTGCGGACGCACGCGATGGAGCTGGTAGCACGGTATGGAGCGCGGATGCGAGGGAGCATCTGGGCTGGGCTGACTAAGAGAGTTAGTTGCGCGATGGGCCGGGGACTGCAATACATATAGGAGAGGGCAAATGTGAGCTGGTGTGCACATGTGAATCATCGATCCGACTCTCTTTGCGGGTTACGAACGCTACGAGCCAGATCCGCAGCCACACAGGCACTTGGAAGCATGAACTCGATGCAAATGAACGTGAAGCAGCCTCGGTCCCTGGGATAATATCTCGGTGAGCCAAAACTAATGTCTGTTCTTTCGGCCTTCAACTTACTCCCTCGTCAAGTCTCTACAATCGAATCATGAGCTTTAAATGCAAAGTTCAGTGCGACGGGGTTCCAGTATGTAAACGCTTGTCAGGTGTACGTGGGTTTCTCCCTTTATTCGACTTCATTCATTGATCAAATCCCTTGCAGGGGGCCGTATATGGAAAGCAATTTTTCAATCGGCTGTTCCAAATGGACTCGCGCTCTGAAATTCGAGCATCGCTATCTCCCCATTCCCAGTAATGTGGACGAAGACACTTTACGAATTGCTATGGATAACGGTGGCCAGTTGCCCACTGCACCAACAGTGAATGAAATGTGCGCTCTCACGGTTCACCCGCGAATCGGAAAGCGTCTAAAGATGTGCCGTAAGTGAACCGGTTGTCCGTTATAATCGACTTGATACCTATAAATTCACAGCTTACACACATATTATCAATGGTCAAATAAAGTCTGGTCGACTTTTCAGCGTGAATGCAAAGCCATGATGATCATCTTTATTCCGGTTAACCCTCCACTCGCTGCCCGTCACAAAGCACTTGTAATTGTGCGAGGACCGCATAACCATCCAGCTCACCCGAAAACAAAGCCTAGCACGAGTGATCAGAATCTCCTTGGGCAGGCCATTACTGCAGCCGGTAGCCTTGGGTTGACGGTTAGCAAATTGTTGAATGGTGACCAATCTACTGCTTTAACCGTAAACCACTGAGAATCTACTAGCCCCTTTGACAAATCTCATCTACGGTGGCGAGCATGTATCTTCCAGCAGTCCGGCATATATAAACAGCCGGAAAGTCGTGGACTTTATCAACGAAAAGAAGAAGAAAGACCATCCTCAGGGAATGGGTTGCGCCGGTATTTTGATCTCAATTCTGATTCTCCGTTTCAGCCCAGTGCAAGGTTTGGAGGATGCAAAAGTCCGCAGTCCGAACGGATCAGTTGACAAGCTTTGAGTCTCTTAAAGCGGAACGTACCGCAGGTACTGAGGAGAACAAGGCTTCTCTTCAGCGAGAGAAGATCTTTCAATCCGAGATCAAGTCACTGCAAGACGACATGAAGCTTGACAGTCATCGCTCTGATCTTCGAGAGCAAATAAATACCTTACGTCGAGAGATTGAGGAGGAGAAAGATGCACGGCGGGCCCTGGAGGTTGCGTCAGATCGAAATTGACTCAGAGCTGGAGAGGCTTCGAAAGGGATCATTGGCCGGTGTGAGGATCAATGGACG